>CALNHX010004335.1:0-129753 GCA_940337035.1 Agriotes lineatus
TGCGTATTTGAAAAAATAGTATCCTGCAAAATATGAAATTTAAAGAATCACTTGATTCACATTTCTGTTCATTTTGATATAAATATGTGAACTATCACAGATTAATACTAATAATTTGTTTTATCCGCAAACGTCACAAAAGTGACAACTTATTTGTCTTTATTGACAAGGTAAAAGTGTCACTTTATCTGCCTAAGCAGATAAAATAGCGACTTTTGCGTACTTTATCTGCCTAAGCACACAAAATCGTTGCCGTCTTTCTTTCTATGTTTGTTCGCTATCTCCTCCGAAGATACTGGACCGATTAAATTGTATCATGGCTTAAAATTTTGCTAATTTTTAGGCTTAAATCGTAGGCCGGTTTTTATTTTCAAAAAGAGTACGAAAAAGTTTTAATTTAAACCTTTAAGCAGCAGATCCGAGCATCTGTCGCCGTGGTTTATGGTGTGACAGCTGCTGTGGCCGTGTGCTATTAGCTCGGGTGATTCAGTATGTTCATATATCATTACAGTAGCGCGTTATTTGAACAAGAGCGGTTAGCGCAGGGGTACGATGTTCGCCTGTCACGCGGGTGGCCTGGGTTCGATTCCCGGCCGATGCATCTTTTTTTTAAAATTTATATTAATGAAATTTACGTGAATACGTTTGCGGATAAAATAGTATATGTTATTCGGAGTAAAAGTGACTTTATGTGGCTTAGCTGAATTATTTGCCTCACTATCGTTCGGCTAAATAAACTTCAGCTTCGCCACATAAAGTATCACTTTTACTCCTAATAACATAATCTACTATTATTTTCAAACATCATAAAAGTTACAGCCTATGTGACTTGACAGACAAGGTAAATGCGTTACTTTCGGGTTCACCACATTTTTTGCTACGAAACTCTTAATGCACAGCTATGTTTTCTCATGCCACCGATTTTATAACAAAAACCTGTTATTATTTTCTTACCCTCCTTTTTTTTAAAAAAACCCTTGCAACTCTGATATTAATTTTTATACGCTTTGACTGTGTTTTCCCTATTGATCGTCTATTCTTGGCCATATACGGATGGGGCTGTAATTATACACATATAACAGCAATAAGATAACATGAACAACAAAATAGAATGCTTGAGTAAGACAGAGATGACCTTACAACAAAATTATTCAATTAGGTACAATTACACCCGTATACATTTTGGAAGTAATACAGCAAAAGATTGGTTAATGATCTGTTATGCTATTTAGTAAAATACCTGAACAAATATTTGTGTTTGGTAGGTGGTTTTTGATAAAGATATGATCAATACACGATTTGCTGTTTGTTGTAACTCTTGTAGGCTTATTTATTAATGATCTAAACCCCAATCCGACCAGGGTATTTAGATATTCTGTGGCAATATTGTTCATGTAGGCAGACTGCAGAATATCAATGTTAACATCTCCAACAAAAATATCGACATCTATTTGGTTGTGGTTATTCAAACCCCGTGCTAGGTCACTTAAAAAACAACTGCTTGTTGGTTGGTGGCGGTCTATATGTTACGGTTAAAGTGTTTACTTGGCTGGTTTATAGGCTAGCTGGATAGTATACAAACTATGCAAATGTCTGGCTATTTTAATGGAAAATCATATTTCTACTAAAATAGCTATGAATATTAGCTGGTTTGTATACTATCCAGCTAGTTTACAAACTATACAAGACTTATCGCCAAAGTACAAACCACAAGAAAAGTACACAAATTAACCGGTGATTTCGGCTGGTTTACAAACTATCCACAGTACTTGGATAAAGTGTGAACTTAATATTCGTAGTAATACATAATAACCAACTCGTTGGTTAGTATGTAAACTAACCTATTCCATTTGGTTAATTTAGTTTAGGATAGCAAAATAATTCTTGGTCAAAAATCAAGTTTGTCTCCAAACGGCAGTAAAATGTGTCGTTATCCTGCTGGATTGATGATACTAAACTGTCACTTTATTCCCATGCGGCAGATAATATTATCGCCGCTGACGAGATATAGTAATTTTCTTCGGATTTTGTTATAAACGTTTGAAAAAAAAATGCTATATGTTATTCGGAGCAAAAGTATCTTTATATGGCTCGGCTGTAATTATCTGCCTCGCAAGCTCTGCAGATAAACCGTCCAGCCACGCCACAGAAAGTATAACTTTTGCTCCTAATAACATAATATACTATTATTTATAGGTACAACATAACATTGCTATTACTACTTAAAAATAAGTAGAAAAGTCAAAGTGACATATAGGCCATTCAGTAAACACAAAGACATTTAAATTTTTTTGAAGTTGGAATATATGTAAAATTGTTGTGCTAGGGATTCTGAATATTGTTTTGCAAAGGTTTCCACACCTGCATAAAGGCGACTTTGAATTTAAAAATGACAATTAATAAATCTCATTATTTCAGTGTCAAAGTACATATTATTCTGGAAATTCTTGCCTGAAGTTTTATAAAACGTAATAAAAATACCTATCAATAAATTCCACATCAATAGTATCCAACACAGTATTTGTTTAATATCCTTAAAAGTAGTTATGACAGATACTAATTAAATGTCACACTCTTAACCTATTTTGTTTCAGTAACTTTTTGTAAGTACATTCCTAGACAAAAGATGCATTTTGGGAGTACACTCATGAAATTTTAGTAATCAAAGGCCACTTAGTGTTTTTATGTTTAGTGAACAGACTATACAGGTACTATTTGTGTGACAAAATATTAATAACAAACCTCAAAACATTGAAACCACAAAACAAAGAAAATTACGATTTATTGGAGCAAGTTGCACTGTTGTGGCACTTGCTGATACACGTAGATATATCCGGACGCAAGACATTTACACTTTTTATTTGTGTAACCCTTGTTGCATTGACAGCGCACATAACCTTGGGTTGAACCGGAGACTGAAAATTGTCCTGCAGCGCTTCGTAATGTTATTTCGGTGTCTGTCTTGACATATTCTAACTTTATAAATATTGTTGCTTGCATATTTCAAATTTGTTGCGGGAATACAGCTGTTTAAGGACACTGTGAACAGTTCTAATTCGGTAAAATTCATCTTCTACGCTCATTATTACGCCCAATATGTTTTATGGTCTGATCGACTTCGGTCTACGTCTGGAATGGGCACTCTCACGGACATGCCGACAGTTCCTGATTTAAATTTCTTCCTAGAAGTTTGTAGCATTTTTTTTGCTTGCCTTTTTAGACATTCGTGGCATGCATCTCTTATGGCTTTAATATTTCTAACAATGATCACATACGTTTTCTTTAGAACATGATATACATTTCTGCGATGATGGTGATTCATTGAGAGCATTTTCCGTAGTTTCAGTACATGGGATCATTGCCATTGCTTGTTCTTTAAGTAAAACTGAGGTTTTATTGTTATCTTCAAGTAAAACTGGGGTTTCAGTATTATCATCCAGTATAATCAGCTTAACATTTTCAATTAAACCTGAAAAATATTAAGTTGTACTGTGGAATAGTGGAAGCATATCTACATCTGCTCGGATAGCCAGGCCGCTCTCTTAGCCCTGAATTCCTTCAGGGTGTCTTCGGAACTAGTGTCTGAATGTCGAGCGGCGCTAACGAGACTCTGCGTGCAGAACTCTGTAAAGTTGCTGTGGGTACCAGGTCATAGCAACATAGACGGTAACGAAGAGGCGGATCAGTTGGCTAGGCAGGGCTCCAATGGTGACCCGCCTGGACCCGAGCCAATTCTTGGGATACCATATTGCAACGTAAAGCTAGAAATGAAGAAATGGGTCTGGACCCGGTTCCTTCGTGAATGGTCTTTACAGCAGGGACTAAGGCAAGCTAAACTCTTTATTGGGGAGTTATCGCTGTCGACGTCCAAAGAGCTTCTAAAACTCAGTAAGAAGCAAATTAGGATCGTAACAGGACTCCTAACAGGGCACTGTCACCTCAACAAACACCTGCACAGAATCGGTATCACAAATGATCCGATCTGCAGGCTATGCGGGGAAGAGGAAGAATCTTCCCAGCACATATTATGCCAGTGTGTCAGACTGATGACCCTGCGACACAAACACTTCGGCGCAGCGTTTTTACAACCGGAGGATATAAGGCTCATCCCTATAGGCCAAGTGCTAGCCTTTGCGGTTGGTACCGGCCTGTTCAAAGACGAGATATAAAAAGCGGTACGCACAATGGGCCTCAGGCCTGAGTGCCGCGGGGTCAACTCCCGCACCGCAAAAGAAGAGAAGTGGAATAGTGGAGATACTTTATACGTACTAGAAAATTCTTCAACAGCCATTTCATCTTCAATGCTGGTAGATTTTTCATCGGGTATATAATTATTTGAAGCATCCATTTTCTCCTCGGTATCAGTAGTAGAGGATAATAACGTTTCTAGCTCTTCTTCTATATGTATGGTTTTAATTTTTTTGATAGAAATGGGGAGGTTATTTAAACCATCTCTATTCTGCGACCTTTGCTCGTAAACTTCCAAAAGCAGGTTTTCAAATTGTTGCTGTTGATTCATTTTTAATAACCAGATACCTATCCTTAAACAAATTTCACAAGACACGACAGTAAACAATAACAACACACAGCACTTGCCATAAACATAACCTCACTTTTCTAATAAATTAGCCAAATGGAATTGGTTAGTTTACATACTAATCAACCAGTTGGTTACTATTTATTACTACTAATATTAAGTTCACACGTTATCCAAATACTGTGAATAGTTTGTAAACTACCCAAAAACAACGGTTAATTTGTGTACTTTTCTTGTGGTTTGTACTTTGGCGATAAATCTTGTATACTTTGTAAACTAGCTGGATAGTATGCAAACCAGCCAATATTCATAGCTATTTTAGTAGAAATATGTTTTTCCATCAAAATAGCCAGACATTTGGAGAGTTTGTATACTATCCAGCTAGCCTATAAACTAGCCAAGTAAACACTTTAACCGCAACATATATACTGCTGTAATTCTACACTTAACATTATTCTTCAGCAAGAGGATTTGCAGGAATGTGTTTTCGGAATGTTTTATTTTGTTTACCGAGGGGACCGAAATTTTCGTGTTGACGCAAATGATAACGCCATCATTTTGGTTATAGTCACCTTCGCTATAAAACATATTGAAACCTGGGATGCACGCGCTATATACGTGATCAACCTTCCATGTCTCCGATAATGCAACCACATCAAAATCTATACTACTAGCGTTTAGGTAAACTGATATCTCATCAATGTTTTTCATGATACTACGACAATTAAAGTGTACTAGGTTAATGATATGTTGGGAATTGCGAAGTTTATTTTTTACTTCCAAAAAGATATTATACAGCGGCGTCTCAACCTCGTCCAATTCAAGCGCACTTAGTAAGTTTGAAATATTCATATCTTGCAAGGTAATGTAACAAAAATAATGAAAGGGCAATTTAATTTATAAACAAAGCAAAAAGTGTTTGATAATTAACTTAATAATTAATGGGATTAACCCACAAGAATGCAATACCCTAAAAGTGAGTTAGAAATAAGTGATCCTTGTTGCGATGTGATTAGACACAAAAGAAGCTTTATCACAATATGAACAGAAGGTCAGGTGTATGCAGTTTGCATGTGGCCTTCATTGAAAAGATGCAGGTCGCAACACAACACATTTAATACAAAAATATTTTAAATTTAATTACCGACTTTGTTGAGGTCTGCATCATTTCTGATGGAGTAGATTACTTCATTGTGTTTCACTTTGATTACTCCGTCCCTGGTCCAGACGTTTTTGTAGTCATATTCGTTTCGGGCTTTCGTGTATAATTGATAGCGTTTTTTGGTTAGATCTTCGGCAGCCGAGATTCCCGACTTGGCAAAGAACTTACAGTTTGCTAATGCAATGCTACGAAATTTATAGCTAGCGAATTGTACGATTATGGGTCGGGGTCTTTCATTGCGAGCGGTACCAAGGTGATGGTAACGGTTGATGTATTCAGGCTTTATTTCGGTGTTTGTTTTTTCTTTCCAGATTTTGATGATTTTATTTTCGACGTCTTCGCCATTCGTTTCGGTTATTCCAAAAACTCGTACATTGGCTCTACGTTGATATTGTTCAAGTTCGTCGATTTTGTCTTCCAGTTTTTTGCCTATGTTTTATCTCGCACTCCAACTTTTGAATTAAGTTCTCGAGGCGCCTTATTAGCAATATTATTCACAAACGTCGCCGAGCGAGGCAAGGGTTTCTTTTACAGTCTCCTTCACTATCTCCTTGATTTCTAATCGATTTTCACGAGTAAAACCCATGGTTGGTTTGCAAAAAATAATAATGTTATTTGGTACAACTTCACTATTAATATTAACACCAGGGAAAATGCAGTTAAACTAGTTAATGCACATAAATTATCAAATTTTATGCCACAGCACTGCTTCACGTGTCTACTCGGTCAGCGCCATGTAGCAGCTGTATATTCTGTACTCTTCTACCTCCACCCAGCAGAATCCATCATTTTTTCCTGTTTTTTGTATTGGTATATCGGGATTTGCAATTTTAATTGCCACGTTCGATTGTAGATCCATAAGCCATCCAGGTGCTGTTTTTACTCTTCTCATGTTGGGTTCACTCACCAGTATAATATCGATGTTAAGCTCCTGCACTGTTTGCTCTGAAAGGTCATGAGCAGCAATACACCTGTTTAAGTTGACTTGTAGGATGTTCATTATTTTAGGTTGGGAGTTGCACTCTTCATCCTCAGCTCCTGTACCATTGTTTTATAAATGGGACACCTCATGGTTTCTATTCTATGCCCAGGAACTTTACATAAATAACATAGTTTTTCGTTCTTGCATTCCTTAATTTGATGGTCAGTTTCTCCGTAACCATGGCACCCTTCTTTTAATTTGCAATCTCTTGCTGCGTGTCCGACTACGACATTTGTAGCATTTGGTTGGAGTAATTACTTCTCTAACCCTCCACCTATGCCATCCTTTTCCAATTATTTTTCTATCGGGCAGCTGCTTAGCCGCATTTTTCCGTATACTTAGGAACACGTACTTTACTCCATTTTTGTTAACTTTTTCTCCAAGCCTTAGTTGCTCTCCGGCTTGCAGACTCATTTTTGTTGAGTTCTTTAGTAAGTACCAGTGCTGCCAATCTGAGGGTAATTACCCGAAATGCGGGTATTTCAGTCATTTGCGGGTAATTACGCGGGTATTGAATATTACGGCTAATTTTGGGTATTATGAAGCTGGAGCTACGCTTTGCTTTATTTCTTCAATAATTCAAACGTAAAAAACAAAATTAAATAAATATCAATAGCTTTCTACCCCATTTTATTAAAAAATGAACATTTTACATTATTATTATTTTTTTAATGTGTATTGATGTGAGATGGGTGATTTTTCCGGTTGAATACTTCTAAAATTTATATTATTTTGTACGGTTTTTGTAGAATTTGTAATTTTTGAAAAATATTGACGAATGCTTAAAAATTAAAGTTTTGGCTAATTATAAGACCACTGTAAAAGGAAGTTGTGTACGTATGTCACACCAGGTTTTTTTTTACTTCAAAGGATTTATGTTGTATTTTTAATAAATAAACAGAAAAATAATTAAAACTTGAGTTATATTAAGTTATGGAGTATTAAAATAATCAACATTAAAAATAAAATTATTTGAATTCGCGGGCTTTCTACTGTTTTGCACTTGCGGGTAAAATGGGGTATTTTCGGCATCTATTGTGGGTATTCGGAAATTTTACGAATGGTAGCGCTGGTAAGTACTGTTAGTACTGTTAGAAAATGTAACAAAATGGTGGATTGTGGTGAATGCTGTCGTGTTATTAAACAAAATTCAGATAGTATTAGGTGCAATGGAAATTGTTAAAACTCGTTTCATGCAACATGTGTAAATTTAAAGCCTAGTGATATAAAGGAATTTGCAAAAGAAGAAATGAAAAAGTATGAAAAGGATAAGAAGTTATGGTATTGTGCATCATGTCAGGAAAGTGTGGTTAGGTCAGATAATGCACATGGTTCTGAGAGGAAGCAAACAGAAGTAAAGACATCAAACTACTCATTCGATGATGTAATGAATATGCTAAAGGAAATGGATAAGAAATATGATGCTCTCTTAAAAAAATATGAATCACAAGAAGAAATGAATAGAAACCTCATCAACCGAATTACCTGCATTGAGGTGCAACTTACTGACTTCAATAAACAGGAACAAAATAAATTAGTGAATAATATAGTTATAAATGGCATTGCTTATCAAGAAGGGCAAAGATCTGATATCCTTGTAGAAAATATATTGAAAGAAATTAAAGCAGAGGTAACCATCCTGGATATAGAAGAAACGCGATTTCTAAAAAATAAACAAGATAATCCCCAGGCATACATACCAATAATAGTTAAATGCAAAAACTCAGAAGTAAAAAATAAAATATTACAAGGAAAAAAACCGAGGGGTTACTCACAACGGGATATCCTGTGTACACTTGCCGGGAGATCTTGGGGATATCTAGGGGAGATGTGAGGAAATCTCAGGAGGTTTGGGGAAATATCGGGAGATCTTGGGGATATCTAGGGGAGATGTGAGGAAATCTCAGGAGGTTTGGGGAAATCTCGGGAGATATCGGAAGATCTTTGGATATCTCAGGGTAATCTCAAGGATATCTGAGGAAATCTTCAGATCATCTGAGGCAATCTTAATGATATATTATAGTTTACCGCTATGCTAGGGTAGCCTTAATTCATAATGCTCAGTCCCATTTTAGTGGTTGAGACCGTGCGTCAGCGTTTGCCGGTCTGTAGTGTTGTAGGGATGTTCGATACACCGAAAAGTACCGGTGCAATCCTATCGTATCGATTTAAAAGTAGCGGTTCGGAGCAGTATCGTATACAAAAGGTTTATTTATACGAACCTTCGAGTCCTAGTACAGAAAATAGAACCGTAGCAATAACAATAAAAAATAAAAAAAAATAATTACAAAATCAATATTATAAATACATCTATTAAATAGCATAATAACTTTTATAAACGCTTAAAAACTTCCAAAGTAACACGAAAATAATGACTGAAACGCATTCATATTTTCCAACGGGTGCAGGCCAACTGGGCAAACGGTCAACTCTATAATCCCGCTACTTAATTTTTACCTGTAAGTATAGGGGTCAACATTTTTTACATTACACAGGAATGTTTGTACTAAGTACACACAAATCTTAAATCTGCAAATAACCTAAATTCGTATCTTTGTACAAAATTTTTTGCTTGTTGCCCAGTTGACCCCTAGGATTTACGGACAAACTGACCATTTTGCCCAGTTGGCCTCCTCCGTTTCCAACAAAGTTTAGTTTCATAAACGTATATAAACACTACAATTGCAGAAAGCAGTATATTTAGGTTGAATAATGAAGTTTTTATTGGATATTGATTCATTATCATAAAATTTGTTGGAATACATGGGAGCTAGAATTAGTCATTCGTCTTAGAATTCATCAATTACAATTTTGCTATACCAACCGAAACCCAAAGTGTAGTACGTACACATGTTAAACGGGAAGATTTCGGCTCAACAAAATTATTTTGTTTTGATTTTTATTCTCCAGTTTGTAGAAGCTGAAAATTACTTATTGAAAGTTATCGACGTTCGACCATCTCGCCTTTACTTCCACGGAACACTAAATATAAATATCAAACAACATTGTTCTCTGAATGTCATTTTTTGGCAGTGGTCTATTATGATGCCCATTTGGATGCCACTACTTCGCAGAGAATTACAAAGATAGTCTACTGCATATACAGCGGGAAGATATATATAAGTTTATAACTAAAATATATAACCGCGCTGGTGGTCTAGTGGTAAGAGTGACAGACTAGTAATCTCAGCGATCAGCGGTCCCTGGTTCAAACCCCGGGGGAGGCAATAGTTTACGAATAAAAGCGTACAATATCAATCCTTCTCAGGACTAGCCAGGAACACCTGAAGACGGGAGTAGATCAAAACTCCCGAAACGTCGTGTGATATAGGTACACCCACAGACATCATTGGGATTATTTTAATTTTTATATTAGAATTAAAAAAAATAATGGACAAAAGATGAGTTAGTGGAACCTAGACGGCAAAACCTTGGATAGGTCCTGGCGATACTGACTGAAAATAAATCGTATCGTATTGTATCGTTTATTGAAATACCGGTACAAAATATCGAATATCGGAAGACAAAGTACCGGTACTTCAAAATATCAAACGTCTGCGTTCTCTAGCAGCCTGGGCCAGTGCCCCCCCCCCACCTCTCCGCAACATGAAGGTTGCGGAAGTTTTCGTTCCGACAGTGTTTTTCTAAACTTGTGTGGATGACCCTACGATATGACGGACCGGATTATGACCTTGTTTTATACAACAATGTTATCATATTGTTGTAGAACATTTAATAATAAAGGTAATACGGAGGAAAAGTAAAATGAAACCAACAAACTGGACGGATCTGGGGAGGTTGATGCAGTCAATGAGCATAAGTTGGATTTCTTTTGGCAAGTTGAACAAGGTGTTACATTAAAAAAAAATGTTTAACGTTAGTGGGGTACACCAACATTTATACGCTTGGTAATTTAACTGCCGCGGATTTTCCCGAAATCGAACAAACTGTTCGAACTGATGATAATAGTATATTATGATACTAGTGTATAATTACGTCTTTTAAAGTACGTGCGACGAGTTTAGAGCACGACGCAAAGCGGAGTGCTTTTAACGTCGGTAGTGCTTCAATGGCACTTATACACGTGTATGATACACTACTTTATCTACCATCGCAACGGAAATATAAAAACTTAGTTCAGTGACTCTTTTTCCGTCACGTTGTGTTAGATATTCTAGGTTATGTTGACATTCAAACTTACGCCACCAATGACAACCTGCGAAAAAGACGTCATTCGGGCGCTAATATTAAGAATGCTACAAATGTCACTTCTGACACTAGAAACTGTGAAAAAATTTGTCATTTTGACACGATCGTAGAAAAAAGTAATTTTTTTGAAAAAGGACGATTCGTGAAAGTGACATTGAAAAATGGCAAGAATTTAATCGTGAAGAAATCATCTTCGTTTGGCTCTTTACAGAGTGCAATACAAAACTCGGTATTGACAGACTGCTTCGCGTGAGAGGTCAAAAAAATCAACAACCACTACTTGTATAAGTAGTTCGATTAAACTTCGCAACCGAAATGGAAAATGCAATAATTACCTTGGTAGCTAGGCAACAAGTAGGTACAATAGCTACTTGTTGCCTAGCTATCAAACTAATTATTGCATTTTCTATTTCGATTACTCTTATTCTATGGCAAATATTATGTGAACCTTTTCCAGCTCATGGAATTGCCATGTTCCGTGTAATTTTAGACAACCTGTATAATGTTTAGGTTATTTTTACTACTACTACTACTACCACCTTTATTATGTAGGTAGGCCTACTTAGTAGTAGTACAGATGTTTTGTTGATTACTAGAATTCATGTATTGTACTGTTATTAAGAATTTTATACGAATTCTTTATTTGGGTGTTTTAATGGTGTATCGTTTTAATTGCACCATATGCCAGAAAATAGTTTGTTTTAATTAGGTATTTTTGATATTTACCTTGCTACATGTTTTGTTTTATGGATGACACAAGTAAAAAAAAATAACAAATTTTGTCTCTGGAATAAAAAAATCTACTTGAAAAAATCAATGATTGCGGGAAATACGAATTCAGAGGGTCGTAGAGCCTACTAAGCATACATACTTTTCTTTGCACTAGTACTAAAAATTTTAATATATGAAAATAGTTGGAGAATTTGATAAAATTACAGAAGATCTCGGGCAAATCTTGTGATATTTCCGAGAATCGTGAGAGCTCTTGGGAGATATGAGGGAAATCTCAGAGGTTCTGGGGAAATCTCGGGAGATCTGGGGAGATCTTGGGAGATCTGGGGGATATCTCGGGAGATCTGGGGATATCTCGGGATATCCCTCGGAAATCTAGGAGGTCTAGGGAGATCTGAGGATATCTGAGGGAGATCTCGGGAAATCTTTTATGCAAGGATATCTCCTGTACACTTAAATCCTTGGTGATTGACCCCTCGAAAAAAACACATGGAAAGCTACAAACACAAGACATAAAACTTAGTGGCCCAAATACATACATATATCTTAATGAGGATTTAACAAAAAATAATCAGAATTTATTTAAACAGGCAAGGGATCTAAAAAAGGAAGGATTTAAATAGGCATGGACAAAATGGGGTAAAATTTACATAAGAAAAGATGATACATCAGAAATATTGCAAATAAAAAACCAAAGTGATTTAATAAACGTTCGAAAAAACTAAATAATACAAAACAAAACAAAAACAGCCTAAACATTGTATATATTAACATTAGAAGCCTTAGAAATAAACTTGAAGAGATAGAAACTATTGCTAAAATTCAACATGCGCAAATTATTATTCTTACAGAGACATGGATAGACGAAGGTGAAATAACATTCTTTCGGATACTGAATTACGATGTTATATTTAAATGTCGGAATGGAAATGGAGGAGGTGTAGCAGTTTACATAAAAAGTGATATATCATATGAGCAGCATATAATACAGACAGCTACTCACTTTAAGTGTGATATTATTTCTGTGAATCTTAATGAACACAAAATAGACATTACAGCTTTATATAGACCGCCTAATTATTTAAAATCACTATTTATTGAGGAATTGGAGGACTTATTATTAACCAAAAAGAACAAAAAGTGCATTATCATAGGAGATATGAACATTAATGTGATTGAAAATGAATTTGGAAACATAGATTACAAAAACTGTATAGTGTCAAATGGCGTTGAAATAAAAAATTAGACTTAAAAAATGCAACCAGGGTTACAGAACACACGACAACAATAATTGACCATGTATTAGTAAATAGAGAAATCCATTGTACTGTAACGCCAGAGGAATGCAGCTTCTCTGATCATAAATTATTAACAATTGAAGTTGATGTTAACAAAGTAGCGAAAAAGAAAAATTGCAAGATACAGAAAAGGTGTTTAGATAATAGCAAATTTAAAAATATACTGAGAGAGAAAATGCAGCATAAAGAAGTTACAAAGTTTGAGGAATCAATTGAAATATTTAACAGTTCAAAGGAGGAAGCAACGAAAATAATCTATATAAAAAGGCATAAAAATCATTGGATAAATAATGAATTTAGTTAAGTGTGGAATGCCTCAGGGTTTGGTTTTGGGCCCATTATTGTATCTAATATATGTGCTCAACTTAAGTAGAACATGTCTGTTGGCTAACTATTTTACTTTTGCTGATGATACTGTTCTTATCTATACACATCAGGAGCAGAAATGTTTAGAAGATTCGATAAATACTGATCTGGACAGGTACAAAATGGCTACTGAGGAATAATTTAAAATTAATGAAAAAAAACTGTTTATATGACGTTTCACGACAGAAATAAAACTTACCAGGATATGCAAATCTATATAAAAAATTGTGAGTTAA
Source organism: Agriotes lineatus (assembly GCA_940337035.1). Classification (NCBI taxonomy): domain Eukaryota; kingdom Metazoa; phylum Arthropoda; class Insecta; order Coleoptera; family Elateridae; genus Agriotes; species Agriotes lineatus. The sequence continues at coordinate 13,523 of CALNHX010004335.1, forward strand.
ATCAAGTGGAGTGCCATAACTATCTTGGACTAAAAATTGATAATAAGTTAACTTGGGAAAGCCATTACAGATATATGTGTTCTAACATTACACCTCTATGTGGAGCAATATTTCGGGCAAATAACTTGTTAAACAAAAACTCCAAAAAAATGGTTTATATATCTTATATAGAAAGTATATTTAGATACTTAATTATTATTTACTTATCTTGCTCGACAAGTTTGACTAACCGAAATCAAACATTACAAAATAAAGCTATTAAGACTTGTTTTGGATTACATCATAGAACACCCACGCAAGAAATATTCAATGTCAGTGATGTATTATCTTTGCAACAGCTTTATAAACTGAAACAATCTAAATATGTACATAAACTGAAAAATAAAAAACAAAAATCTAACATAGAATTACAGTATATCTGTAATGTACATGATCATAATACGCGGAATAGAAACAACTTTTACCTTAATACCGTATTTAATAATTTTGGACTAAATAATCCATTTTACCAGTGTATATACACTTAAATTGTTCATAAAGAGTTGCAAATTCTATGTTCAAAATAGTTAAGGTTATTAAATTCAATTTTGGTGCAATTACTAGAAATAAGTATTTGGTGGCAGAATTATTAAGTATTGTTAATTAATTGATTATGTAGTAATAAGTTGATAATATATATATATTCCGATACCATCCTATGGACGTCTAGGAATAAGAATGTATTATATATAACGGGTGTTCATAAACAGTCGTCATCCCAGTAGGTTTTGACTTCAGAAACGTATGTCTATTAAAACTGAGCAAAAATGCGCTATGACAGTACTCAATGACGTTTCATTGTGTTGCACGAATTAATCAAAGACATAACATTTTGTTTTTCAAAGCAACTGGGATGACGACTGTTTATGAACACCCGTTACTTAAAATGAATGTACTCAAATGCATGGTGTAAAGAATACAAGGTGAAACGCTCCCGGGATGGGCAATCGTTCAGAAAGTAGAGGGGAGATGTCAACCAATCCCCGATGGTCCTGCTCAGGAAATCCATCACGGCCGCGATCATGGTATAACCATGGTTGCGATCGTATATTGTTGCTGGCACTGTCAGTCGATGTCAAATTCGACGTTAGCAGGTTACGTTTTGCGTCAATCTGACACCAACTGACGCAAAACCTAACCTCGAATTGACATCGACAGCGTCTTCAACAATACACTTCAGTACTACCAATCGTGCCATTTGTGGGATCATGTCCTATTGGTTGAATTTGAGATCCGGCCACATTCTGCGGAACGTTACACCTTGTATTCTTTACACCATGCTCAAATGTAAATAATAATAATAATAATAGTACGTCTGATTTATCTGTTGTTTCGTCTATGTCCAGTATCATCACCGTCCGTATTTTTTGTTTTAGATTCACGTCGGCCATGTTCTTCATTTTCTCAGTGAGTGCTTTTCTAAAAGCCTGCCTGTCTTTTTCTTCTTTTCTTTTTACTTTGAATTCTACTCAGTGGTCTATTCGATTGGGTACTTGTTCTTCTATATTCGCCGTTATTCAGTTAAATTTTACACTACCTGCTTGGACCAAAAATTTTGACACTGTCGCACTGAATACCCCCTAGTAGTTTGATCCCATAGTTCTGAAACACTGTAGATTGTTGTTCGTCATAACATTTGGTTCAAAGTGAAAATTTATACATTGTAAAACTCTGACACATAATACAAATGCACGATAATGATTTTATGATTTTATTATATTATAAAAAAAGGAAGTGCATATCAGTCTTGTGAAATAAGTTTAAACATATATAACATTATTTACACTGCTAGATGCTGTTAAATATGTTTTCTATAGAAGACAAACCTTAATATTTTATTTTTGATATTTTTTAGTAAATATCATACTAAAACAGACTTTCTATTTAGGGTGTGGCCACTGCAAGAAGGCGAAACCAGAATTTATGAAAGCTGCTGAAGTATTTAAGGATGATGCTAAGGTAGAGTTTGCAGCTGTTGATTGTACAACTCAGCAAGCTCTTTGCAATGCGAATGATGTTAAAGGATACCCCACTATCAAATATTTCAGTTATTATTCCAAAGTGGTCAAGCCATATAGTGGAGGAAGAATGGTAAGAATTTATTTATTACGTTAGTTAAATCAGAATGCTGTGATTAATAGGGTTAGAATAGGTTTAGTGATAACACAATAAATTCGCAAAACTGCAATGGTTGTCTAAACCAAACTTTGAATTAAAAAGTGTAAACATAAATTTCAGAAAATTTTGATATCCCTAGAAATAACTGCAGAATTTGCAGAAACATTTGCACCTGTGCAGTTGACTAGTGCGAGTGGCGCATGACTGTCATAGTGTAGTATTAGAGTAACCAAGAAATGCCAGTGCTAATGCAAGTGGGGTTTTATTATCCGTAAGAGTCTCACAAAAATAAATATAAATTACATTATAGCCAGAGAAGAATAATTGTTCAATTACTCATGCACTATTAACTGTTAACACACAGACAATTTGGAGGAGTTATTTTAATAGTTATTTTGAAAAAAAAACACTGCACACATTTTCAATATAAAGCAATGAAGCACACGTACTTATTACAATGAGTCTAGAAATTGAAAAGTCAAAGGACAGTTGACGTTAGTGACGATAATCTTTCTAAACGTTTTATCTTTTCAAAGATATTCAGCGTACGTCACTAAATTAAAGGTTTTAGCATGGATTTATTTGTTTGAAAATGCTTATTATTACATTTTTTCGGACTTTAGTGATTAAGTCCTTCACTGTCATGAATGCCATGACCCAAATGGTTGCGTCATGACAGGTATTGCTTAAAATACTATGATGCATATTATGGTTGCATCATGCATGTTTCAATTTATAACAATGATAAGGGTTTTCAGCATATAATGTTTGACTTTCGCGGTTACTCGAATTGTCAATATTAGATTTTCTGTAATTCGCTCGACGAAATAAATTTTTTTAAAATGGTCTAGTAGGCTGGCTCTGGCTTTATTTGGATAATCTCTTGTTTTCATTAATTTTGACAGTTTGCATTTAAAATCGTAACTTGTGTTTGCATATGTTTGTAAATTAAAGGTTTAAGTTGTAAACTGTAAGGTGTCATAGTTATTTACTATACAAGTGGGATAAGAGCATCATTAATATACAGGGTGTTTCATAATATATGCGCATGACTTCAGGATGTGATAGGTCGTCCAAAAATTTGAAAAAAAGTTTCTATTAACTTACCCTCTAAAATGCACAATTTTCGAGATACAGGGTGTTGAAATTAAAAAAAAATCGTTTTTTGCGAATATCTCCGGAACCGTTTATCGTAAAGAAAACAGCTTTTGTAAGAATTTTCTACTCATAATAAGCTATGTTTTGTGCGAGAAATTTTTTTTTTTAAGTCATAATTGGTGAAGATTTTGAAATGGTAGTGAGTGTTTTTCTCCCCAACTTCTACGCCACTGGAAAAAGTACGGTTTTGAGACGCCCATTTGAACCGCCAATGTTTTCTACACAAAAAAGGTACTCTTGGTCATAAACCCTAAAGTTGACCGTTTTCGAGAAAAATCAACTTTTATGTTGAAAAACATGGTAAATTTTTTTTACTAATTAAGCAAAATTTATTTAAACGTTAGAACAAGTAACAAAACCAAACGTTAACTTCATAATTGCAAAATTAAAAAAAAAATAACAAATCATACACAGTTAAATTAAATGTTGGAAATGTCCTCCGTTAGCTTCAATGCACGCAGCAATTCTTCGACGCATTGACTGTCTAACACGCAGGAAAATTTTCGGAGTGTTCCGAATTATGTCGCAAGATGCAACAATGCGTTCTCTTAATTAGTCAACATTTTCAACAGGTGTCCGTAACTGTTTTCATTTGTTTAAACAAGAGCGGTCTTGGCCTGCTTCGTTAATTTCAAATTTTGCGAAAGCGCTCCGTGAAAAATCAATAATCAAGCAACTCAACTGCCTGTCAACGAGCTTACTCGGGAAAGAAAGTGAGCGCGCTTCGACCAGAAATGATACAAAAGTTGTCTTTGCAAAATTCTCCAAACCGTAAAGGTAACGCATTTCGCACATTTCAGCGTTTGTGTAAAAAAATGTATAATTTTTTTTATCAAGTAAGCTTTAAATTTTAAAACGAAAGCTACCTCCTGTCAAAATAACAATTAGTTTGTACCTGCAAAAAGTAAATTTTTATTACAAAATTAAAAATGAATTACACAAACGCTGAAATGTGCGAAATGCATTACCTTGACGGAATGCCGAGCGTTAATTCGGCAGAAGCAAGGCGGTTGTATCAAGAAAGACATCCTGATCGCCAAGTACCACACCATAACTTGTTTCAACGCATTCACCAACGACTATGGGAAAATGGAAGTTTTAAAAAGAATACTGCTGATAATGGGCGGCCTATCTAAGTTGCAAATCCCCAAGTAGAAGAGGCTGTCCTCAACGAAATTGAAGAAAATCCGACCACAAGTACCAGAAAAATTGCTCACAACTTAAACATACCTCACCCGACGGTTTGGAGAATTTTGAAAAGACAACTTTTGTATCCCTACCATATCCAAAGAGTACAAGCCTTATTGCCAAGAGATTTTCCGCCAAGATTGGCTTTTTGTAGATGGATGCAAGACAAAATAGCTCAAAATCCTCAGTTTGGAGCCGAAGTTCTGTTTACCGATGAAGCATCTTTCTCGAGAGATGGTATTTTCAATTTCCACAATAACCACATATGGTCGGAAGAAAATCCACATGAAATTGCAGAAGGCCATCATCAGCAACAATTTTCCGTGAATATTTGGGCTGGCATCGTCGGTGATCATTTGATAGGCCCACATTTTTTACCGAACAGATTAAACGGTGCAGATTATCGACAATTTCTAGAAGATGTACTGCCGGAACTGCTGGAAGATGTACCGCTTCAAGTAAGACAAAACATGTACTTTATGCATGATGGAGCTCCGGCCCACTTTAGTTTGGTTGCTCGCCAATACTTGGACGACGAATACCAAGACCGTTGGATCGGTGGAGGAGGTCCGCACCCTTGGCCCCCGCGATCTCCCGAACTTAATTATTTCGATTTTTTCTTTTGGGGCCATTTCAAAACCCTAGTCTACGCTACTCCGGTTGAAAATGTTGACAAATTAAGAGAACGCATTGTTGCATCTTGCGACATAATTCGGAACACTTCGGAAATTTTCCTGCGTGTTAGACAGTCAATGCGTCGAAGAATTGCTGCGTGCATTGAAGCTAACGGAGGACATTTCCAACATTTAATTTAACTGTGTATGATTTGTTATTTTTTTTTTAATTTTGCAATTATGAAGTTAACGTTTGGTTTTGTTACTTGTTCTAACGTTTAAATAAATTTTGCTTAATTAGTAAAATAAAAATTATTTCAAAAAATTTACCATGTTTTTCAACATAAAAGTTGATTTTTCTCGAAAACGGTCAACTTTAGAGTTTATGACCAAGAGTACCTTTTTTGTGTAGAAAACATTGGCGGTTCAAATGGGCGTCTCAAAACCGTACTTTTTCCAGTGGCGTAGAAGTTGGGGAGAAAAACACTCACTACCATTTCAAAATCTTCACCAATTATGACTTTAAAAAAATGTGTTCTCCCACAAAACATAGCTTATTATGAGTAGAAAATGCTTACAAAAGCTGTTTTCTGTATGATAAACGGTTCCGGAGATATTGGCAAAAAACGATTTTTTTTTCAGTTTCAACACCCTGTATCTCGAAAATTGTGCATTTTAGAGGGCAAGTTAATAGAAACTTTTTTTCAAATTTTTGGACGAGCTATCACATCCTGAAGTCCTACGCATATATTATGAAACACCCTGTATGTGTGTGTAAGTTACAAACGAGTGTGTAGCATGAGTTACGTAAGCACACAAGCATATTAATGATACATTGTCACACATGTATTGTACAAAATGTAATGAGTTACTTATCATACTGGAGTAGAGAAAAGTGTTTTAAATACTCGTTATAATCTCGTAACAATGCCAAATTTTACGAATTCTGAAATGGTTAAGATACATTTCATCTATAGCCATGTGAATGGAAATGCAAGAAAAGCCAGACGTCTGTACATGGAGCACTATCCGAATAGAATGATACCTAATCATCGAATATTCTTGAATATTCATAGGCGTCTTGTAGAAACTGGAACTTCTAATAAGAATACCAATGATGTAGGTAGACCACGTATTGTTAGAACACCGCAGGTGTTCTAAATGAAATAGAATATCATCCAGACACTAGCACCAGAAAAATCTACTAGCAGTAGATCCTAATTTTGATTGTAAAACTCTTTTTACCGACGAAGTAAATTTTTTCAAGGAATTCTATTACAAATTTTTATAACAACCACATATGGACTCAAGAAAATTCACATGGAATTGTAGAAACACATTTTCAAAAGCAGTTCTCATTAAATGCATGGGGTGGTATAATTGGGGATCATTTGATTGGTCTTTTCTTTTTGCCTGGACGACTTACTGGTCACTCAGACAGGCATTTTTTACAACACGAATTGCCTATATTATTCAAAAACTTACCGCGTTTGCTGAGAAATCAAATGTGGTGGATGGACAATGGTGCCGCAGCACATTTTTCTGTTTTGGTTAGGGAGTATTTAAATGAAGTGTATGAGAGGTGGGTAGGACGGGGTGGACCTCAGTCATGGCCCCCTATGGGGGCATCTCAAATCTCTAGTGTATACAACATCAGTGAATACCGTTGATGACTTACAAAATCGAATATTAGATGCATTAGAAACCGTAAGAAATACTCCAGGGGTGTTCGAAAGAGTACCAGCATCAATGAAAAGAAGAGCTGAGGCATGTATAAGGGTTGAAGGAGGTCACTTGCAACAATTGTTGTAACATAGTTTCCTTGTTATGGCTATTATTTTGGTTTTTACTTCCTTTTATGATAAAGGAAGTATTGGATTCACCCCAAAAATTCGAAATTGAGTTTTCAACAGACCTTCACGTTTTAGAGTCCCCTGAACCCAAATACATATTTTTTTCATTGGTCTGTCTGTGTGTCTGTCTGTCTGTGAACAGAATATCTCAAAAACGAAAAGAGGTATGGCGTTGAAACTTCATATATAAGTTTTGTGTACTATGTAGATGCGACAGCAAGCTTTTGAAGAAAATCGCATAACCGGAAGTAGGTGTTTACTCTTGTGATTTTTCAGTTTTTTCGATTTTTTGTGAAACGGGTCTAACGATTTTTTTCAAACTTTACATTTTTATTGCATTTTTAATGTGTATTGTTGTGAGATAGGTGATATTCCAGTTGAATACTTCTAAAATGGGTTTCTTTTATATTTTTTTTCCATTTTTTTTGTCAACTCCTATTTTAAATAGAACACCCGGTATATTATTAAATTTTTGAACTCAGCTTAAAATTTTAGAGAAAATTTGTCTCTTCAACTAATGCTTTATTTTGTGCTGTTTTTGTAGAATTTGTAATTTTTGAAAATTTTTCACATGCTTGAGAATTAAAAATCAAATTTTTGCCTAATCATAAGATCACCGTAAAAGGAATTGTGTGAGTGTATCACACCAGATCTTTATAAACTCCTTTAGCATTACTATGTTCTTGTTGTCTTCTAATTTTAATGTCTTTTTTATGTATGGATGGTTCTATATGTTTTCAGCTCTCTTGCTTAGTTAAACGCACGTGTTTGGGCCGCTGTAGTTTATTTACGCGCTCTTAAGATGCATCAATTTTCTGCCGGGTGACCGTGTGTCCTTTTCTACACTGCGTGCTCACTAACCGATTTGTACCACACCTGTTAACATTTTTGTTTATTCCAGAATGTCCTCGCATTTCCTTATATCACACTTTCCCCTGCACTAATTATGTATGCCACTTTTAATTTTTAATTACTCGCTGTATTCAGACATTTTCGAATTACTTTCGTGGAGTCGGAGCTGCAAATGACAGTTTCCCTCTCGACTTCCTGATATGAAGAATGTAGATTATTGTTTTTGAGTATTTGGAAAATACTTTTGATATTATATTCAGCAGCAAAATGGCATCAGTTTGCATTGAGGTTGATAGATTATACAGCTTAAAATATAAGAAGTCACATGTTCGTAGGACTTTGACCATATGACCACAGCAATCGGTGTCTAAATTACTTTGCATGCCTAGACCTTGTCCATTGACAACTAAACAAACAAAAAACAATAGTTTAAAAATATAACATCACTCATTGTCAAATATTTAGTGTCATTTTCACCATTTGCTTTATGATTCTGAATTTTGTGTTGTGTCGAGTCCATTATGTTTATAATTAATATATTTAGTATATCCTGGCTTATTTCAGTAGGTTATAGGATGTCATAATTAAGAATATGAAATATAGTGTGGTCACACTTGAGTTCAGAATATTGGAAATTCAATATAAAAAATGTCACACATTTTTATTTTTGGAAGATTGCCATCGTGTCTTATAAAAACATTAATTTAAATCAAATATTAATTACAAAATTTGTTCAATTTCTAAATGATTTCAGATAGTTCATTTAGTGTAAAGTTTATGCTAGTTATATCTGTGTCACTTTCATTTCCATCTACTTATAAGTTTTGTATACAATTACTACAATTTTTGGGTCAAGTTCATTATATGGTCTGGTCTATTGCGCATGCACTGAGAGCGGAGTATGTAAAAATGTTGTGGGTGCCGCTATCGTCTCGTAATATTTAAAGCAATGTTGTTGCGCTCTCGGCGGTTCAGGTTAGCGGTTTAGGTTAGTTGTTAGGTCTTGATGAATTTTTTTAGAGAAAAAACGACCGAACCTATACTGAATTTTTACCCAATTTTTTTGTAGTAGGTGACATATCACATGTAAATAATTACGTTATTTATGTTTTTAAATGACTGAGATGGTACAGATCTATTTCAAAATTGTTTACACATGTAAAGCAAGCAACATTTAACATCATAATTGCTTTTTGGCTCTATCCACAACTATTCACTAGAACATACTCTGCTCATGTTGTGGGACAACTGCAACAATTTTACAAAAACTATTTAACATGCAGTTTTAAATGTACTATAATTAAGCATTGTTATGTTTTAGACAGGCGATTTTGTGCGCTTCATGACAGATCCAGAAAATCCTCCACCACCTCCAACACCCAAAAAGGAAGAATGGGTTGGGGATTCCAACATTGTCGTGCTGAATGATAGCACCTTCAAGAAGGTGATTTCTGCCCAAGCTCCTACTCTAGTCATGTTTTATGCTCCTTGTAAGTTTCCTTATTGTTTATTGTATTTGTCCATTTAATTGTAGTGTTATAGGGTGTGGGCATTGCAAAAAGTTGAAGCCCGATTATTCCAAAGCGGCAGCAGAACTAAAAGCTGAAGGATTTAAAGGCCGCCTAGCAGTCATAGACTGCACAGAAAACCCAGCTGTAACAGAAGAATATGAAATATCTGGTTTTCCTACCATAAAGCTGTTTGCAAACGGCAAATTTGTGTTAGACTATCAAGGTACCCGAACACTTGAAGACATAAAGAAATTTGTGAAGACTTTTGTTAGCAAGAAGGACGAATTATAGCTTTAGTTTCAGCGATGTTACCACAATTTTGATATCACTTTGTATTTGATTAACAAGTAGATCTTTTAAATGCCTATTAAACATTCCGCGCATGAGTTAGAATGTGGTTGTTGTGCATCCTTATACACCTAACGATGTGATTTGTTACTACATAGTTGTATGGTTGTGGCACAATGTTAACTTTATCACTCTAAATTTATGTAGATTTGATGTAACTACTGTCTTGTGGTGCTATAGCATTTATTTGCAGAAGTGAAGGAGTTACAGACTTATTAAAATACTCATTATGTTTTATTAACATCAGAAATTTTATATTTTTTGTAATTACGTGCTGAATGCCGTACTTCTTAAATACACTTTTATAACAAAAATAGTTGTTTTTAAATGTTCCAATTCCAACATTGTATATGATACAGATTACAGATTTTGATCGTTCTCATTACTGAGGAATATTTATTTAATAATTTCATATAAATTGAGGATCAGTAACTGTAATAATAGTGTTCGTGGCCAATTCGCTAATTCAGTGAAAATGTTGAAAAAGAAGAAATGTAAAAACCATTAATACAGGATGACATCTTTTTTCTTTCTCCCTTATTTTTGATTCATTCCTTTAAATTTTCCAGTTTATTGTGTTCTGAGTGATATTAGTATATTGTGTATCAAGGCCGTAAAAGTGATTTTTTTTGGCCGAATCTGTTGTTTTGCGGCCGAGGCGTTAGCCGAGGCTGCAATTCAGATGAGGCCAAAAAAGCACTTTTGGCCGAGGTGCACACAACATTATTTAGGCGATCATCACAAAAGAATTCAAACATTTGGTCACAAAATTATTTTTTTTCTGAACATTTTCTTGAAAAACATAGTTACCTCAGACAACTAAAAACAAAAGCATTTAGACAACTAAAAATAAAAGCATCTCCTGTCAAATTTAATATTAAGCTTCACTGCGTGTGTTTTGAGCCTTTTAAAATGGGTGATAGCGATAGTTCAGACAGCCCCGGTGAAATTCTGGAAGCTGCAAGTGTTGCGACCCTGCCTATATAGGTAGGTAACACGGCCTTCTAGATCAGCGTGCCTGCCGGCTCTAAGCGGCCTGTTCATTTGCGACAAATAACTGGCCATAGACACACATTTAAAAACGGCACGAATGTACGCCACACTTTTTCCGGCGGGATTATGCGTGGCATTTCAAAAGTGGCATTGCCCACAGACATACATTTTATTCTGGCCGTTTTGAACGCCGGTTTAAAACGGCAAATGAAAAAGTGTGTGTCTATGGCTAAAAACCGGCATTTTTCCCTGGCGGGTGGCGTGGCCTCTGGAATCTTGAAATTTTCAACACTTTCCTGGAGTGTGAAAACGATTTTCGTTCACTATCATCAGGTTGCGTTTACTACCAGCGTGTAAAAAAATATTAATAATAATATTTATATGTCCATGAATTAACTAACCAGAAAGCGAGGCTAAGCTTTTTCGAATTCGAAGATATTACCCTCAAAATATTCAATGAAAAATTAAACTTAAATTTCAACGAGAACATGATAGAAGCCATCAAGCAAATATCATTAGCAAATAACAAACAAATGCTAGTAGTAACAATGCAAAATATGAGATATAAATATCTAGTGCTAAACAATAGGAAGTTGCTGAAAGGCACTAACGTTATTATAGAAGAAGATTATCGCCTCAAAATTGTCCAACAACGTAAAACTCTAAAACCACTAATAAAACTCTTTAGAGATCAAGGAAAAAAGGCTACACTTAAATACAACTTATTACTGGTGGATGGAAAACGCCTAAATGAAGAACAAATAGCACAGCTACAGGAAGACAACAACAAAAAGAGGATAAGATCAGACGACTCCGAAGAAACTGTGGAAAATCTACAATCAAACAACAAAGCAACATTAAAAAGAAATAAACCTGAACTGGTACAATATAAACCTGAACTGGTACAATCACTTTTGGCACCACATCTACATAAAAAAGACCAAAATAAAGAAGAAATGTCGCCCTTTCGAGGCAGAAAGAATAGCACAGGTAACTCACATGCTACGGGCACAAAATCAAGAACCAGTTAATGTTTCACAAATTATAAGAGCAGACCATACCAGGACGACTCACGCAATGAATATGGAAAATGATAAAGAAAACGTTAAAACAGAAACTACTACTACACTCCCCAGAAGCATGGCCAGCAGGGGAGCAAGCGGCCAAAACCCCCATAGAACAAATCCAACTTTCTATATCTGCTCTTATAATGTCAGGTCACTACTGTCACAAGAAAAATTATTAGAATGGGAAGAATCAATAAAACTATTTAAATGGGATGTAATAGGATTATCGGAAACACGAAGATATAATGAAAAAATTGAAGAAAGGAAAAACGGGTCAATATTTTACCATTACGGTAACAATAGGGGTCAAGCAGGCGTAGGATTTTATATTAACAAAAATATCACTAAGAACGTACTACATTTGAAAGGCATCTCAGATAGGATGGCAACATTAAAAATTAAAATTTCTAACACTGTTCTAGCTATACTGCAAGTTTACGCCGCAACCGAAAGTGCAACAGATGAAGAACTGAACGAGTTTTACTGAAAGCTAACTGAAGAATTGGAACTGTGCAGAAGAGAAACAAATTTTATAATTATAATGGGTGATTTTAACTCAAAAATTGGACTATTAGAAACTGGCGAATCAAACGTTAGAGGACAATTTAGCTGCGGACAATGAAATGGTCGTGGCAGCACATTAATCGAATTTTGCATGAGTCATAATTTAGTGATTGCAAATACATACTTTAAAAAGAGAAAAGGCAGAAGATGGACGTGGATCTCACCCAATAGAAAATACAAAAATGAAATTGATTATTTTTTAACAAGTAGTAGATCAACATTTCAGAACTATGAAGTCCTTAACAACATAAATTTCGCCAGCGACCACCGTTTGATTAGACTAACATATAAACTAGATCAAAAACAAGAACGAAGTAAGCGGTTTACTAACCGAAAGCAAATAGATGTCAATCTCATCAATAAACGTGAAGCCAAAATACTAGTGAGGGCAAACACCCCTGATATAAACAAACTCCAATCAGAAAATGTTCAAGAAGCATACAACGGCCTGGAACAATACCTACAAAAAATAAACAAACAACTCAATAATGTTAGTACAAACCACAATAAACATGATAAACATTCACAAAACACATTACAATTAATCCAACTAAGGAAAAAACTTAACAAAGAAAGAATAAATGATACATTAAAACAAATTGAATGGTGTGAAATAAATAAAATAACGAGGAAAGCTATACGCGATGACCTTAGGAATTTTGAAGCAAATCTAATAGAAAATATACTCAGTGATTCAGGTTCAACAAAACAATTATACAAGGAGCTAAGTAGCGGAAGAAACTGGATACAGAAATTAAAAAATAGTAACAACGAATCTAAAACTAACAGAAACGAAATACTAAAAATAGCGACGGAATTCTATTTAAATTATATACATCTTCACCAAATAGAACCTGCACTAGTGTGTAACAACGTTAACACCGAAACATTAACAGATATCCCGCCAATAAGCAGGTTAGAAATTCGAAATGCAATTCAACGCTCAAGAAAAAATAAAACAACAGGTGACGACATGATACCCAACGAGTTATTAAAAATTGGCATCGAGGACCTACTGGACCCTCTACAAATAATCTTTAATAAAATCCTCCACTCGGCTATAATACCAGACCAATGGACAATATCTAGCATTATACTTATGTATAAGAAAGGAGACCCTCAACTAATAACAAACTACAGGCCCATAAGCTTGATGTCCACAATCTATAAAGTATTTACCTCGGTAATACAAAATCGAATACATAAACAACTAGAGAAAAACCAACCAATCGAGCAAGCAGGCTTCCGAGCAGGGTATTCCACTATTGACCATATCCACGTTCTTAACCAATTAATAGAAAAACATTTAGAATACCAAATTCCGTTATACATAGCTCTAATCGATTTTGAAAAGGCTTTTGACAGTATAGAACACACCGCAATAATCCACGCTTTACTGTCACAGGAAGTCCCTAACAAATATGTACAATTAATAAAAGAAATTTACAAAAAAGCTAAAGCTTATATAAAAACAGAAGTAAACGGGCCAAAATTTCCATTACAACGAGGTGTCCATCAGGGCGATCCTCTTTCTCCACTACTTTTCAATGCGGTATTAGAGATGTGCTTTAGGAAGCTAAAATGGAACAATGTCGGAATCAATATTTCAGGGAAAAAACTATCCAACCTTAGGTTTGCGGATGACATTGTACTCTTATCCAATGCCAGCCAAGAACTAGAGAAAATGATAAACCAACTGAACAATGAATGCAGAAAGGTGGGTCTAACAATAAATACTCAGAAAACGCATATTTTAACCAACACAGAAAAAAAGACAATCAAATTAGAACAAGAAACTCTGGAATATACAGAAGACGCCACATATCTAGGACAAATAATCTCTTTTAGCAACAGACAAGGAAAAGAAATTCAAAACCGGATCAAACAAGCTTGGAGAAAATTCTGCTCGCTAAAGAAAATTTGGGACAGAACAAACAACCAAAAATTGAAAGAGAACTTTAGAAATAACAGAACACAAAATGTTAAGACGACTTTTGAAAGTGAAGCAAATGGACCGTATAAGAAACTCAGATCTCCGCTCAAGACTAAGTGTAATCAGTATTACGCAACAATGCCGACAATTGAAATGGCAATGGGCGGGGCACGTGGGAAGAATGCCAGACAGATGGACAGCAAGAACAACCCAGTGGTATCCAAACCTGAGGAAGAGAAGGAAGGGACGCCCGATAACAAGATGGGAAGACGATCTCATACAGCAAGCAGGAAAGAATTGGAGAAAGCTAACAGCCGACAGACCAACCTGGAAGCACTATGGGGAGGCCTTTGCCCACACCAGGGACGATGAGTTACAACCTCTTAAAGTAAGCATACCTTAATTATATTGCTTATAATTTTTACTTCCTTTTACTACTATAAAGGAAGTATTGGATTCACCCCAAAAATTCGAAATTGAGTTTTCAACAGATCTTCACGTTTTAGAGTCCCCTGATCCCAAAAAACATATTTTTTTTCATTGGTCTGTCTGTCTGTGTGTCTGTCTGTCTGTCTGTGTGTCTGTGAACAGAATATCTCAAAAACGAAAAGAGGTATGGCATTGAAACTTCATATATAAGTTTTGTGTACTATGTAGATGAGACAGCAAGCTTTTGAAGAAAATCGCATAACCGGAAGTAGGTGTTTACTCTTGTGATTTTTCAGTTTGTTTCGATTTTTTCAAAAACGGCTCTAACGATTTTTTTTAAACTTTACATTTTTCTTACATTTTTAATGTGTATTGATGTGAGATAGGTGATTTTCCAGTTGAATACTTCTAAAGTGGGTTTCTTTTGTTTTTTTTTCTATTTTTTTTTATTAACTCCTATTTTAAATAAAACACCCGGTATATTATTACATTTTTGAATTCACCTTAAAATTCTAGAGAAAATTTGTCTCTTCAACTAACACTCGATTTTGTACCGTTTTTGTAGAATTTGTAATTTTTGAAAATTTTTAACAAATGGTTAAAAATTAAAAATGAAATTTTTGACTAATTATAAGATCACTGTAAAAGGAAGTTGTGTGAGTGTATCACACCAGATTTTTTCTTTTAATACTATGTATTCAGAATGATACAATTAGTTTATTTTGTTTTCATATCTTTTTTTTCTTGTATCTTTACACATGTAACTCAATGGCTAAAATAAATAAATAAATAAAAAAATATTTATATGTAAAACGCTCGCAAACATGCAAAGAAAGAGGCGTGCAACAGTGTGTGCGTTAATTTACACGGAAGTAATTTTAAAGCAAAGAAATACTAAAATGACTAGCTAGGGTATGGCAGAAAAAGTGGTTAAGTAAACGGGACAAATACAGTGTTACGAAACTTTTACGGGAATTAAGGGATTTCTGTTGACATTTCTTGTTCAATTGTGTGAGTACTATCACGGTCACGGTAGAAAGCGGTTGTACGAAGTTCGACGTGAGTTATCACCAGTGCAAGCGCTTGACCTCTAAACCGTAGCAGATAGGACGATTGTTAAGTATTAAATATTAATGCATAAATCAAAGACATTATCAATTACGTTTGCAAATTCTGCTTAGCAGATAATGCAAAATAACAATCCGAATATGTATTATTCGCAACAACAATTTCTATATAATCAGCAACAGCCAACATACGGAACTCAACATATAGTTCCTAATACTGCATTTACACCGTTTACGCAAAATACCAGCTACATGCCCGCTCCACAAAACCAAAATGTGGTAGCTCCTTCTAACTACCAATACGTACCCACATTTGGACCAGTTCCTAATCAAAGTAAAACTTCAAATCCTCAAGTAATTGAAACTAGCGAGCCAATAAACATAGACGAAAGTGAAGAAGAAGACACAGAAAACCCGAACAAATGGCAACAAGCCAAAAAACGCAAACGATTAATTCATGTTAATACTAATCAAGAAAAACACAACCCTCAAACCAATAATAATAGGTTTAATCTATTAGCTAACGAAAACCCTGATAATGAAACACCAAGTACAAGCAACATAGAGCAAAAAATAACCAAACCTCCCCCCATCTTCATATACGACGTCACTGAATACAAAGGAATGATTGAAAGCTTGACCAAGATACTGGAACAAGAACAATACAACACTAAAGCATTAGCAAATAATACAATTAAAGTTTATACCCATACCCCCGATTCCTACCGAAAGTTAGTTACACATCTTAAAACTGAAAAAATCGTCCATTATACATACCAATTAAAAGACGATAGAGCATATCGAATCGTTATAAGAAATATACACCATACTGTGGATACCGAAGAATTAAAGAAAGAATTAGTTACTCAAGGCCACAAAGTGCGCAACATAATCAACATTACACATAGAGCCACAAAAACGCCATTACCCATGTTTTTTGTTGATTGGAACCTGCTAAGAATAATAAAAACATATATGAATTAAAACACTTACAAAACCATCTAATAACTATTGAACCTCCACGAAAGAAAAATACAATCATTCAATGTATGCGATGCCAAGCGTACGGACACAGCAAAAGCTACTGCACGAGGCCCTACCTGTGTGTCAAATGTGGTGGCAATCACAATACTATACACTGCAAGAAGATAAAAAACACCCCTGCCAAATGCGCGTTATGCCAGAGCCCACATCCAGCCAATTATAAAGGCTGTCAGGTGTATCAACAATTACAAATTAATAAACGAAAACCCGTAGCTACTGAAAGAACTCATAATATGAATGTATTAAATGCTATCCCACCAATTACTTCAACAAGAGTTCCAAATACTTACACAGCAAATCCAAATAGCAGAAGCTACGCAAATGTTGTTACAGGTCAAACGCCAGGGAACAACAATAATGACATCACTCTATCCCAATTTCTAACCAAATTTGAAACAATGTTTACACAACTTATGAACCAAAATAGTATGATGTTAAATCTACTTAACGCGCTAATTAACAAATCCCACTAATGAACGCTCTTCGAATAGCAAGTTGGAACGCCAATGGGCTTGCCCGACGCCGCCTTGAAGTCGAGTTATTCCTCCATGAGCAGAAAATTGACATATTGTTGATTTCTGAAACGCACTTTACAGACAGCAGCTACTTTAACATAGAAAAATACAAAACATACTATACAAATCATCCCGACGGCGCAGCTCACGCCGGCTCTGCAATAATCATTAGCGACAAAGTGCACCACCACGAATTGGAGCAGTTCAAAACAATTCATATTCAAGCTACAATTATCAACATCAAGACTAGCATCGGATCTATTGTGGTAGCAGCACTTTACTGCCCACCCAGACACCCCATTAAACAAAACCAGTATGAAACATTTTTTAAGAAATTAGGCAACCGGTTTATAGCCGGCGGGGATTTTAATGCTAAACATCCAGTATGGGGTTCCAGACTAACTACGCCAAAAGGAAGGGAACTGTACAAGACAATGTTAGCAAATAATTATAATCAACTATCCACAGGTGAGCCTACTTACTGGCCATCAGATATCAATAAAATACCTGATGCTGTAGACTTTTTTGTCACCAAGGGATTATCATCAAACTACTGCAAAGTCGACTCCTGCTTCGACCTCTTATCGGACCACTCAACCATAATAACCACAATTAGCGCTTCTATTATCACAAAACAAAGAAAACCTTCACTCTATAACGGTCGTACAAACTGGGATATGTTCAGAGAGTACTTGATAGATAATACAATAATTAAAGTCTCGTTAAAAACTGAAAATGAAATTGACACTGCAGTTGAAAATCTCACCCGTAACTTACAATATGCATCCTGGTACTCAACTCCATACAATCCCGAAAAAGAAAATGTCATTATTGATAATTATCCGCTTGTAATCAGAACAAAAATCGCTGAAAAAAGAAGAGCCAGAAGAATCTGGCAACAAACCAGGCATCCTACAGATAAAAATAAATTAAATAGGTTAACTAGGGAGCTGACAAACTTACTAAAAGATTGGAAAAACGAAACGTTTAACGATTATGTAAGTAATCTATCGCCGTCTCCACACAATGACTATGCCCTGTGGAGAGCAACGAAAAAGCTAAAAAGCCCCAAAAAACCAATCCCCCCAATTCGGAAACCCGATGGCACGTGGGCAAGAACAGAAGAAGAGAAAGCGGAACTCTTTGCTTCACATTTCTCAAATATCTTCCAGCCACATCCTCCAACAGTAACACCTCAAGAAGAAAAGGAAGTATTGAAATATTTAAATGTTCCATTGCAATTAAGTCCACCACTGCAACACTTTACGCCTAATGAAATAAAGACGGAAATTAAAAATCTCAATGATAAAAAGGCACCGGGATATGATCTTATCACAGCCAAACTGTTGAAAGAGCTGCCTAAAAAATCATTAATGGCAATTACACAAATATTTAATGCAGTGATCAGGCTACAGTACTTCCCAATACAGTGGAAATTTGGCCAAATAATTTTAATACACAAACCAGGAAAACCTCCGCAAGAAGTTACCTCTTATAGACCGATAACACTGCTCCCAATATTATCAAAACTGCTGGAAAAGCTCATAATTAAAAGACTAATGCCTGTAATAGACGAGCAAGCCATTATCCCTCAACATCAATTTGGGTTTAGACGCAAATATTCCACATTAGAACAAATCCACAGGGTAGTGAATGTGATTGAAAAGGACCTCGAAGAACACAGATACTGTGTGGCGGTGTTCTTAGACGTAAGCCAGGCTTTTGACCGAGTCTGGCACCCTGGCCTACTATTCAAAATAAAGCACCAGTTACCCCACCAATATTACCTGCTTATAAAATCATACTTAAATGATAGGTATTATCAAGTTAAATACGGAGACAGTCATTCTACCTTATATCCAATTACCGCTGGGGTTCCCCAGGGAAGCGTCTTGGGACCCACATTATATCAAATATTTACAGCAGACTTACCATGCAACGAAGATGTAGTTACAGCCACATTCGCAGACGACACTGCCATACTAGCTTCGCACACAGATCCCACACAAGCAGCGGCAAATCTACAACGGTCACTTAATAACATGCAAAAGTGGTTACACAAGTGGCGCATAAAAATCAATGAGAGCAAATCGACAGCAATAACATTCACCACAAAGCGCGGTACTTCTCCACCAATCACACTAAATGGAATACGGATCCCAGAAAAACAAGAAGCTAAGTACCTCGGCATGCATTTAGATAAGAGACTCACATGGAAAACACACCTCACAAAAAAGAGGAAAGAGCTGGACATTAGGTTAAAAAACATGTATTGGCTCCTGGGCAAAAAATCTAAATTGTCGCTTAATAACAAAGTGCTTGTGTACAAAGTAGTGTTAATACCAGTGTGGACGTACGGTATACAATTCTGGGGGTGCGCGAAAACATCCAACACTGAAATTATACAAAGATTTCAAAGCAGTTTAACAAATGCGGAATGGTACGTCAGCAATAAAACGCTACATGAAGACCTCAAGATCCCATGGGTAAGAGACGAAATCAGAAGATATGCCACTAATTATGCAAACAGACTACAGGGTCATCCTAGTGTGCTAGTGACAAATCTTCTCGAAGACGGGAACAACACTCTACGCCTTAATAGGCAAAAAACATTAGACCTTACTAATTAGTGCATTTGCTTGTTAGTCATAGGACTAGTTGTAAATATAGCAGTCAATAATAAAAAAAATTGTGTGAATAACAAAAATCGAAATACCACAAGCTTGGTACATATACAGTGCTTTCGTAAAGTGGTGGATAAATTCGTTAACACGAACGTGTCCTCAAATGTTAAGATACATTTAACATGCATCCACTATTTCGTATTCCTTTTCATCAAACAAACTACGGAATAAATAATCCCATTACCAGAATGCAGAGAAACTACATTGAGTGTCAGACTGAGTTGGACATTTTTTCTGAGAGCTTTTTTTCATTTAAAAACCACGCGAACAATTTGCAGAATGTTTAATATATTTGTTTTCCTAATTATCACAAAACTTTTGTTATTAACACGTATTTGTTGTTGTGTATATTAAAAGTAAATTTTTCATTTTAATGTAAATGGTGTATGCCGTTAATAAATAAATAAATAAATAAATAACAAGGAACTCGTTTTGAGTTTCCATTTTAAGATTTTTATTTTGTTTACGACAGGCACTATAGCAACATCACACATATTCATGATAGTCCGATTTTGATTTAGCAGTTTTTAGTAATTATTATTGATTCAAAATTATTGCCTCTATGAACAATAAACTAATGAACGCATTTCGAGGGGTAACCGTCTTAACATTTCTCAGTAATAATGTATTAAGGGCAAATGCTTTTGCCGGTAAAAATGTTTTACGAAAGTATTTTGTTTTGATAATGTCACAAGACAAACTAACTTGATCAAATTCCCGAGCCGAAGGCGAGGGAATTTGTCAAAGTTAGTTTGTCGAGGGGCATTGCCAAAAAAACAACAAATCGTGAGTAAAACATTTTCCGAGCAAAATCATGAGCCCGAAATACATTTTGTGGACTATTTCCCAAATATCGGTTCATTTTGACATTTATACTGATGCGCAATGACAGTTTAAATGACGTTTCTTAAATACCACCTTGATTAAAGCAACATATTTGGTGGTTGCCGTGGATGCAAGTGGCAAAAGAAACTGACAAATTCCCAAGGGAAAATTTCGGTTTTTTGCCACTACAAAAACACACGATTGGTTGAATTTTGAAAAAGCATGGCTTTTCATTGGATAATAAGAGATGTGGGAAATAGTCATATAAATTACCACTCTTGCTTGGCTACGCTCGGATCGAGTGGTAAAAATATGCTCGAATGTTAAGACTGTGTTACGCCTCTAAATACGTTAATTACTATTATTTGCACATTTTTTCGAATAAAATCTATACATACACGGTGACCCGCGTAGGAGGTACGACGTCTTCGATGTATTTTTTTACATGACAACCCTCTTTTTTATTACGGAATTTAAAAAATGCATTTTTTACTTACGCTTAACTGATTTTTGAGTATAGGTCACATGGTCAAAAATTAAGATTGCAAAATTCTAAATTTAATTGCAATGTTAACTTCAAAAACAATTAAATTAAATGTTCAAATTGTGCACCGTTGTCTGCCTGACAGTAGCCAACACGACCGCTATGTTTTTAATTGATTGCTGCCATTGATAAAAACGTAAAATCATACTTCCCAAAATTAAATTTAATATTTTACAATTTTGAAATAGTTTTTTCTTAATTTTTGGCATGTGACCTATACGCAAAACTCATCTGAGCGTAAGTAAAAAAATATGTTCTATCAAATTCCGTAATAAAAAAAGTTGGTTGTCTTTAAAAAAACATCGATGACGTCATACCTTCTACGCGGGTCACTCTGTATGTATGCATTTTATATGAAAAAATGCGCAAATAAAAATAAAAATCGACGGGTCTCAGCGTTTTTTCAGAAAGTTATTCCTTGAATTGTTATCGAATTTATTCACTACTTTATGAAAGCACTGTATAATATATCGTCGGGAGAGGTTCCAGTGCGTTTCGAAGTTTGGACTTTTTAAAATTCCTTTCGAAAGGAGCTCCTAATAAACTGTTTTTTTTGCTATTGCGTTTTTAAATTGTAATTTTTGCTGACTTCAATGAAAGCATTTTTCAAATTTCGGTTTACGTAATCCTTCGACTTAATCTTCCATAACGCTGAATGTTGCCTATATATTTCAATAAATTCTGTTAGGTACTCTTTATTAGTAGCTTCAGCGTACTTATGCGAACGTTTTGTCCGTCCGTCCGTCCGTCTGTCTGTCTGTCTGTCTGGATCGCCTGTAACTTTCGAACGGCTACAGATATCGAAATTTTGAAAGGGGGCAAAGTTGTTGCTAAGGTCCCGAGCACCTTCATGCGCTATTTGGTTTTGGCGAAAGGTGGCGATTTTCCACTTTGCAAAATTTCCAAGCATTGTAGCACAGTGGCGGCTTGTCCACTTGGCGCCATCTACAGAAGTTCGGTGGTCACGTTTTGAACTACACATTCTGGGTGCACTATAATACTTATGTTTGCGCAGTGCTGAAGCTACTCTTTAGACCTGTACTTGAGCAGTTTATTCATTTCTGCGCTTCCTAATATTGCTGAACCAAACTAACTGACCACCTTAACCAAAGTACACGGGCCGAACAAAAATGCGACAGTAAAATACGTCTGTGTATGGGCCCTGCAAAGGAAAAAGCGTGTCCAGATCTGTGGCACTCAAAACCGGAGTGAGGCGCGGCGCGTGCAGATACCCATATACAGACGGTTTTTCCTGCACGTCTGGTGTGTTACGTTCATTCCCGCAGGAAAAAGTGTCTATGCCCAGCTAATAGCATTACAAAGTTGTGACTCGGCATATCCGGGGCACAGTATATTTACACATGTGTAAATATACTGTGTCCGGGGATTGAAGTTCAAAACCACGCCAGTGGTTTGAAACTTAGCTTTTATCTGTCAGTTTTGGTTTGTTGACTGGATTATTCTGTGACTGAAACGTTAAATTAGGTTAGTTTTACATTAATTCCACCTACTTCGTAAAAAGTTATCTAAGGGTAATTGATAAAAGACCTTAGTTATTTTATAATCTTTACATGTTGCCACGAATCATTTATTATGTGTTTCCGACATTTTTGTAGGTACATGCGAAAAAAATACAAAATGTTTCACAGAAGCAACAAATTACATTTGCAATGAACGAAAATGCGTACTTAGAAACGTCAAAATTTGAAAATATTGCTTGCGCGCAAAAATCAAGCATTCTGTGAGTGCGAAAAGATAAAATTGAAAGTATTTTGTTGAATGTGCGGCGCCAGCTCAGCCTTCTGCAACGCTGAGCCAACACAATCTGTGGCCAACACTTCCAAATCCCCAGGTAACTAGCGTCACGCGGATCACTCGAAAAGCTTGCAAATGAACAGGCCGCTGAGAGCCGGCAGGCACGCTAATCCAGAAGGCCGTGGTAGGTAAAAAGTGTTCATGAAGTAGTTTCTGACAGATCAGTTCCAAAAAAGTAGAGTTTGACAGATGTGTCCAAAAAAGTAAAACTTTACGGCGTCAAAAGGGGCCATAGAATCGCAATTTTTGTAATGATCGCCTAAAAACCAATTGATTGAAGCCTACTATTCTTTTATTGCAGTCTTCCAACTTTTCTTCTTCTTTCTTCCCTTGGTCTTAATAATTTTACCATTCCGGTAATTTTCAATTCTTGCCACTGACTGTCTTGCCCATTTCCATTTCTACTCTTGTAATAACATCGTGTTCACAGATAGGTGATACAAGAGGTATAAAAGACCAGAAATTTTTAGATATCTAAACGCCGTTTAGCAGTTAATATCTGCTTCTTCGTGAATTCATTTTAAGCACATTTTTTTTAAATATAGGCATCAGTGTTGCCACTGTAAAAATGAGAGTGATCTCTGGGTAGAGTATTAGTATTTTAAAAATATCGCAAACTTGTGTAGAGGGAAGTTGTTCAGAATACAAAATTACGATTGTATGCAAAATTTGAAGTTA
Organism: Agriotes lineatus; assembly: GCA_940337035.1. Lineage (NCBI taxonomy): Eukaryota > Metazoa > Arthropoda > Insecta > Coleoptera > Elateridae > Agriotes > Agriotes lineatus. The sequence goes on from CALNHX010004335.1 coordinate 37,362, forward strand.
CTTAGACAGAATTAATTTTTTGTTAGCTGTATCTATCAACGGTTTTTAAAATGGGTATTTAGCCAATCTCTCACAGTATTAGTTCAATGTGCAGGGCAACCATCTTGCTCAAAGTAAAACTCTTCAAATCTTGGTAGCTCCTGCAGTTGAACTAAGAAAAAATTATCTGGAATTTCCAAGTAAGTAAACTGATTCACACTATTATGAAAAAAAATTGAGCCAATGACTGTATTGTATGTGACTGCACACTAGTGATGGGCCTATCCGAAATGAATAATCGGAAAGTTTCCGATTGTAAAAAAAATCGGAAGGTTCCGATTATTTGCATAATCAAAAATATGGAAATAAATAGACAATTTATCTGAAACGGGTCTTGAACATTGCCCTAAGCGATTAACAGATTAGCTTTCTCTTTGAATACCAGAATTACAGAATTTGCAATTCGCCATTATTTCTACTTTGCTATTATAAACCTGTCTTAAAAGTAAAACTATTTTGTGGTCAATGACACAGCTTTATTTTGAATAACATGAATATTCCATGTTGATCTGTAAAAAAATGTCTATTAAAACTTTTTCACTTTTAGAGGGTAGTAAATTCTAGACTCAGCACGAGCGCTTACCTTGATGGCAACCAACTAGTTGGCCCCTATTACCTCTGTCAATTACAATATAAGTTTGATTCTATTACTAAATAAAACGCCAAAAACAAACTAAAAGATATATATTTGGGACACAGAAAATTAAACCAGAAACAATGCTATTACAATGTGAAATTAGATGTAATACGCCATTCCTTCCTTACAATAGGTGTTTACAATTTACCAGAATGACAAAATACATATGTTACATATACGCATTATTTATTATATAGACATTTAAGTTAACGTCAATTACAAAGAATTTGCATTAGAAACATAATACACATCTATAAACATCATAAAAATTACGTTTTTTATAATATATGAGTACGCAATCCCTATAAAGCTTGGGATAAAAAGTTAAAAACTAACGTATGTACTGAAACAGTGAAATATTCGTATATGCAGGGTGTCTCACCATTTTGAGCCTTTGAAAGTTTCTTGAGATTTTACATCAAAGACTTTAAATAACCGCCATTTTTAAACGGGATAAAATTTATTTCCAAATATTTTATTTACTTTAGAAATGTATGTGCCTACTTAAGTTGTGTGGAAAGCCTCAACGTAATAGTTTAAGCGGTTTTTGAGATATTAATTTAAAAAAAATTGGGGATAACGGCTAAACGAAGAACCCAAAAATATTTTATTGATTTTTTTTTGTTTTTTTTAGTGTACCAAATTGCAAAATGTATAGCGCGGTTTTTTGAAACTTCCTGCAAATACAATATGGGCAGGAATTTATTAACTTGCATGCTTTTTAACACTTGCACCTACACTATAAAATGGTCAACTAGTTTACCTTAGTATAAGACATCATTTGTTTCTAACTGTAAACTAACTTATGCATGCTTTCCTCAGCAGTTCTTTGTAACCTATTTCCCAACTCTGCTGCATTCTTCTCTGCATCCTTCTTACTTTCATGTAAATCCTTCGTTATTTCTTGTAAATTTTCTTGCATGAACTGCCACATCTTTGCTATTGTCTGTTGCATGCTGACTTCTACTACCTGTCCCTCATGAATTCTTACCTGATCATCTTGTTGTATTTGCTCTACTTTCTCTTCAGCAACACTTGCTACCACCTCCATTTCTTCTTGTTCTACCTCTTTTTCCTCTTCAATCTTCTTGCTTTTTCTTGTAGTTCTTTTATCAGTCATATTTTTAGTTTAAAAATTTCTAAATGTGCTTATTTTTAATTCCTACCCTGTATATTAACTTGTAAATCTTTCTATTTTATCTCCCAATTAAACCTTTTATCAAATGCTTTAATTACTTTATTGATTATCACTCTAATCTTCTCAAAAGAATTCAATTATGATACGTTCTTTAAATTCTGATTGTTTTAATCTTTATTAATAACAAATTAACCACAAACTTGGTCTATCAGTTACGAATTAAATCTGTTTAGTTTTATTTTTATAAGCCTCACGCTTGGGTGGCCATTTAATTATGCTATGACACACATTTTAGATGCCAAGCACGTATTACGTTAGATAATCAACCATTAATTATGTTATAGCTTACCAAGTAAACTATGCCTTGACTCTTTGACTTAATTAAATATCACAATGGTATTTACTTTTCCGTCAATCGTTTATATATCGACTCATTAATGCATGATTTTTTAGACCCGTTTTCGCAATGATTTTATATAGGCAACCATACGTACTAAACGTCAAATGTATCTGAAATGTCAAAACTAAAGGTTAAATTATTCCGTGGAATTATTAATATAAATATTTACATTAGAAAACGCTTCGCTCAATATCTTTGTGGCAGTTTGTATTTTATACCTATCGAGTTCTCAATGTAGGTATCCTTCGGCAACAGAGGTGGATTTCCAACCGCCAAGTATTTTAATTGCCGCAAAATTGCTCCGGCATCGGCAACCATACGTACTAAACGTCAAATGTATCTGAAATGTCAAAACTAATAAATATTTTTGATGGATTTTAATAAACGTACGATTGACGGAAAAGTCTTGTAACCAACTCTTATGTTAATCGGTGATTAATAATCTCGCTCATTAACGCGTGAGCGAGTGGAGCGAGCGAACGCGTTAAAATCTCTCGATTATTAATCACCTTTATTAACACACTTGTTGATTAAACAACCATTTTATCGAGAACTCTTATTTTTCAGGGCTGGGTTCATCAAATCTAGTCTGCCACTTTTTGAAGCATTAAAATTTTAACCTTAAATTCTCTGACTATCAATGACGTTAAATGTTAAACTTGATTTTCAAATTAATTCAACAAGGTGTACTGATAAATGTATCTCACATTGACATTTACTACCATTCAAATACGTTATGCAATTATTAACCTCAGTTTATGTCACTTGCCTTTCAAAATTGATAGTTATTCAACATTTATTTATTAACTCATCTTAACAAACCTGTATTAGTTGCTTATGTCCTCACCAAAAACAACACTCACCACTGTATTCCGTCCTCGAACAAACCACAGCTTTCAGCAACAGCAAACCCCTTTTTGACCTGTCAAACTGACGTCTGCTCCAAAAATCCAGTCCTGACTCGTTCTAGATATCACTGTTCCTCCTAGCTGCTACTGCTCTTTCTGGATACAACCATCACAGCTATTACTCCTCCTGGATGTCTTCACCACAGATCCAAGCCCCTGTCAATATGCTACCGGCTCCTTCAAAACCAAACAACTACCCGGCTCCTTTCTTCCGTCCTAGTCTCTGCTGTAAGTTCCTGATCCTCCTAGCTGCTACTGCTCTTTCTGGATACAACCATCACAGCTATCAGCAACCCCTAGATATCCTCGTCACACGATCTGTTGTCCTGGTAAGTTTGTCTCCTTTGATTGATTCAATTATAACTTTGTCCCATTTATTTTCAGATACTCAAACGTCTCAAGCACCATGCACCAAGTATCCAAATCAATTAATAATTATTGTAAAATTACCTCTTCTTATATGTCGCTTGTACAAATAAATGCAATCTCAATCAACTATCATTATTTCTTGTATTCCAATATTCAAATAACTGTATTTAATAACTTCTCATTCACCACTTCATATTACCATATCAAATTATATAAAAATCAAGCAGAAATTCGTTTTATTTTCAATATTGCTTTAGCCAAATTTTACATTACATCTGTTTTCTTGAGTTCTATTTACATACCTAACTGTTTTAAACAAATTTTTATATCTAATAGTAACGATTATTTATGCACACTATTTTAGTTATTTTTTTAATAATACTAATACAAAATTTGCTTAACAAACACAATTGTCAATGTAACCTTGGGTTGATTTTATTATATCCAACTATTAATTTTAATACATTCAAATTAGCCTACCAGTATTTAATGAATCACAATGAATGACGCAACAAGAGCTCTGTTTCTATTACAGTATGGCTATTAATTTACAATACTGAAACGGTAGGCCTACTTTTGCTTAAACCTCTAACAATTGACACTGTTATTTGACATAAACATTGACGTGTGGCTTTGGTTAGATGTACTAATATGTTTGCAAGTTCGTAAATAATGTTATCTACTGAAGAAAAAGGCTTTTTAGTTGAGCACTATTTTCGCTCATACGGTTTAGGTAGACAAAATGGTTCAAGTATTAAATTCGTCCGCGAACAATTTTCGGACCATTTCAATATACAGGCACCAAATCATGCTATTGTACTGAACATTATTACCAAATTTAGAAGAACTGGAAGTATGCTACACCAAGAAAAAGGTAAAGCTGGAAGAAAAAAACAGTGCACATCAACGAAAATCACGAACGTGTATTCAATCAAATTATGGACTCACCACGTCGTAATCAACGGAGATCTGCTGCAAAATTGAATATGAACGGGAAGACTCTTCAAACATTTTATTCGTAAAGCTAATACTTAAGTGTTTATTTATTATTACATATTATTTTAAGTGAAAAAAGTTTGAAACTTTCAGTACTATAAATTAATAGCCATACTGTACTTTCATCATTGAAATCTAAAATTTTATATCCATTAAGATTTAATTATTGTAACTGTTCAAATTTATTAGTTAATTTTTTTAAGATTTCTTTAATATGATTAAGCTTCCTGCATCATGTATCATAACAATATATTTAAAGCATGTTCGGAGTTTTTCGTACGGCCTCTATCCATTATTTTCAATTTAATTATAAAAAATAGCCAGTTTCCAAATTTCTGGAAGATTACAAAGATCTGTCCTGTATTTAAAGATGGTAACACAAAAGACTGTGTAAACTATAGACCAGTAGCTTTGCTTTCTGTATCGTGTAAGATCTTTGAAAGTGTAATTTACAAATATCTTTGGGCCTATGTAAAAATTTATATTTCTTCTTTTCAACATATGGATTTGTTCCCGGTAGATCAACGGCAACTAATCTTTTGTCTTTTACACAAACTACTACGGCGGCTATGAATAGCGGTTGGTAGTTGGATGTAATTTACGCTAATTTTTCTAAGGCGTTTGACAGAGTCCATCACGATACCTTATTAAATAAATTGCATCTGTTTTTAATATGGAACAGTTTTTACTTCCTTTTACAATAAAGGAAGTATTGGATTCACCCCAAAAATTCGAAATTGAGTTTTCAACAGATCTTCACGTTTTAGAGTCCCCTGATCACAAAAAACATATTTTTTTATTGGTCTGTCTGTGTGTCTGTCTGTCTGTCTGTGAACAGAATATCTCAAAAACGGAAAGAGGTATGGCATGGCATTGAAACTTCATATATAAGTTTTGTGTACTATGTAGATGCAACAGGAAGCTTTTGAAGAAAATCGCATAACCGGAAGTAGATGTTTACTCTTGTGATTGTTCAGTTTTTTTCGATTTTTTCAAAAACGGCTGTAACGATTTTTTAAAAATTTTAAATTTTTATTAATAATATGGGAAAGTTTAGGTGACCTGATGAGGATGACACTTGCACAGTGATATTAGACGGTATCGAGAAAATACTACCATTACCACGGCAGGAAAGAAGAGCAATTCTTGTTTTTGCTATTAATTTTAGCAATTATAATTTGTCATAAATATTATATTTGATCCAAATAACAAATGAACCATTGCTTCCTGTTCGACTGGGTAGTATTTCATTTCCTCCGTAGTTTGTTTCAAGATGTAGGATTGCTGGGTATTAGTATAGTATGTCGCTACATCGGAAAAATGTTAGGTTGGGTTAGGTTAGATATTAAAATTTTACTACACAATACAAAACCAAACCTAACCTATTTTGTATTGTGTATATTTTGTATTTCGTATTAAAATTTTGTATTGGGTTAAACTTTTCAAGATCTGTAATGTATTGTGTATTATTTATTAGCATTTTGTATTGGATTCACCCCAAAAATTCGAAATTGAGTTTTTAACAGATCTTCACGTCCCCTGAACCCAAAAACATATTTTCGTTCATTGGTCTGTGTGTCTGTCAGTCCGTCTGTGAACAGAATATCTCAAAAACGAAAAGAGGTATGGAGTTGAAACTTCATATATAAGTTTTGTGTACTATGCAAATGTGACAGAAAGCCTTTGAAGAAAATCGCATAATCGGAAGTAGGTGTTTACTCTTGTGATTTTTCAATTTTTTTCGATTTTTTCAAAAACAGCTAACGATTTTTTTCAAACTGCACTTTTTATTACATTTTTAATGTGTATTGATGTCGAGGTACAGTCGTGTCCAAATAAATCTGAGACAATGTTTTTTTCATATGTTGGTTTAATTAAGAATTGAAGAATATCTCCATGGATTTCCTGCTATCTGAAAGAATTACATTAAACTTTAACAGGTAATGAAATTTGTAACTCTTTCTGATAAGAGAAAATCCATGGAGACATTCTTCAATTCGCAACTCAACCTGCATGTGAAAAAAACACTGTCCCAGATTTATTTGCACACGACTGTACGTATTGTATTGTTAGCCAGGAGAGTAATAAAATTACTAGTTTGGCTCTCAGAGGCTGCTAGTTCTTTAGCGTTACCACTGCCTCCTACACTTACAAGCCATGCTGTTAGACTTGACAACATTGCATCTCTGGTAGTTGGTGGTCCTAAATTACAATACTCCAATTTGAAATAATTTTGGTTTAAAGAGCACAGTTTTACTATTTATCATATTTTACTCTGTAATTAACTAAAAATAGCTTCTGTATTTGTGACATTTATTTACATACTCGAGTAATACAAACATGTAACAGTATATTTATAAAAATAAAACAACTTAACCTGTGTAATCCATAGATAAAAGAACATTTCTGTAATTATTTTAAAGTTTGTAACTTTCTATACACCACTGCTGATTGAGAGTACAACATATATGCAAAAACTATGGTGCTACTGCTGTAAATAATCTTATTTGAACATAATAAACTTATCTGCTCGGTAACATCTAAATTTGTGTGACGTAAATTGTTCCATAAACTTCTAAAAACTGCTGATGCCATAATTTAAAAACACTTTCACTTTTTGTGCATGTCTTTCCAATACTTGTCTTCTGCTACATTCAGGATTTGTCCTTTTGAAGACAAATATGTTGGTAAATTCGGAAATACGCTTGGGACAGCATTGTCAGCTAATCAAGGGTAATGCAGCAACAGTTCTGCAGATCTGCACTCTCATTTCTAACGTTTTCAAATGTCTTTTCCATTAAAATGTATTTCACACACGACAGCACTTTTTCTTGGGGTCCAATGTTCTCGTGCTGTTGCACGAAGCCATGCTTTCTTTCGGATCTCGTCCATTGGAAAGGAAAATGTTGTTATAGTTTGCATACGATTTTCTTGTAAGGTACTGTTGTAGTTGGTACACAGCGTCTTGGTGGCATTCTAAATATAAAATTAAAAGTTACAAGAAATGCCCTAAAAATGAGGTTAGATTGTTACTTACCTCAGTGAGATACTTAATAAAAACCCATAAATTCTAGCAGCAATTTTACTCTCACTTATCACGAACAGTACAGTAATATACATAAATGTATTTCTTCAAACTTAAAGCAGTTCAACATATTAATATTTACTCACACGCCACATTTGAACAGACGTTTTTATAACTAAACAGTACAAAAATTGGTCTATGATTAGCGTTGCCAAATCTCCAACAGCATGGCTTGTAAGTGTAAAAGGCAGTGGCGTTATCCATGGTGCACGTGTAGCCTAGATTTGCTACGGACGCGAACTAGCTTTACACTCACATCGCGCCTACACGGGGGATCTTACAGACTTCGTGCAATGCAAACGAAGGGCAATCGAATGGATACGAAATTTAGATGTAGATATACAGGGTGTCCCAAAAAGAATGGGACACCGATTAGTCATAGATTCCTTGCATCATAATAAATATATTAAACCTAATATACCTTAGTACAAAATCAGTTCAGTAAGAACGTACATTTTGAATCTTTTTATCATTCATTATATTACATTTATTTACATTTAGGGCCAGTTGCAGAAAGCAATGTTAAGTCTGGTGTTAGTTAACGTCGCGTCAAAGTGAACAAAATCGCATCAAATTTTGTTTACTAATGTATTAGTTACCATAAGCATTTGAGATTTGATTCGTTTTTGTTCACTTTGACGTAGCGTTAGCAAACACCAGACTTAACATTGCTTTCTGCAACCGGCCCTTATTATATTACATTTATGTATTTACATTTATTATATTACTTTATATATTATATCAAATGTGTACTTAGTTAACTACGTATTGTAATACCCCATACGCTAAATAAATAAATGTGTATTGATGACCCGGTATATTATTACATTTTTGAATTCAGATTAAAATTTTAGAGAAAATTTGTCTCCTGAACTAATGCTCTATTTTGTACCATTTTTGTAGAATTTGTAATTTTTGAAAAATTTTGACAAATGCTTAAAAATTAAAAATCAAATTTTTGGCTAATTATAAGATCACTGTAAAAGGAAGTTATGTGAGTGCATCACACCAGATTTTTTCTCTTCTAATCTGAATCTTTTCATGTAACGACATATTTCTAGCTCTGAAACAGTCTACACTGGAATGCTTTCCCGAAATACCCTGCCTAGGCCGGGAATATTATTCCTGTACAGTATTATTGTAAATTACCTAGCAACGGCTGATGTAATGGAGTGTTTGATTTTGCTCAACAAAATTTTGTCAATAATGTGTCAGTTCTAGTACTATTGGAGGAAATAGTAGTTAGTATACAAAGGCACTGAAGTTTAGCTTTTTATCACGAATGTGGTTTTAGTTGCCGAGGCCCGTAGGGCCAAGGCAAATAAACCACATGAGGGATAAAAAGGAACTTCAGTTTCGAGGAGTACATTAACATTTTAACCAACATTTGTAGGTTGTGTTAACGTCGGTTGACGTTTATCTGTCGCCTCGCCACCTTCAAAAAAGTCGTAAAACAATGGATTACTTTAATGACGATTTCAAATAATAGTAGTTTATTTATCTAGAACGAAAAGTGCAATTTTAAAGGCCGCAAAATGACTTATTGAAGTACGAGTTTAGATGTTTACGGACGAGGCGAGAAACGAGCCGAGTCTGGAATTTCTAAACGAGTATTTTAATAATATTTTACGGCCGTGTATTGTACAATGTTTTATTTCATACTGTTGTATATTATTCTCCTAATGACTTTAATCCTCTATATAATACAGGAGAACGATCCAGACGTGTGTCCGTCACGAAAATTGCAGACACGATGTCCCTGGTTGAGCGAATGAGGGTTACGGTAGCGGAGGGTGCCCTTGGAAAGGGGCGGTGCCCCGAGGGCCCCCTTGGAGAGGGGCGGCTCCCCAAAGGCCCCCTTGGAGAGGGGTGGAGCTCCGAGGGCTTCCTTGAAAAGGGGCGGAGCCCCAAGGGCTCCTTCGAAAAGGGGCGGAGCCCCAAAAGCTTTCTTGGAGAGGGGCGGAGCCTCGGGGGCCCCTTGGAGAGGAGCGAATCTCCGAGTACCCCCTTTGAGGGGGGCGGAGCCCCGAAAGCTCCTTGGAGGGGGGCAGAGCCCCGACGGCCCCCTTCTTTGGTCAGGTGGACGACAGGGGCGTGGGACGTGTTATGAAAATGTATGAGATTTTTTGTAAATAAAAACAATGTGATGTAATGTTCCACTTTCCGCCCTAAAATTAATGACACAAAATCATATTTTCCGGACAGTATGAAATAAAATCACATTTTATAGGGAGGTTGACGGAAACTGTAATTTTTGACGTCAGTATGAAATAATAGTATATTATGGGACAAGTGGTTGAAATTTTATCAGCCACGAGTTACATATACTATTTTTTCTACGAATTTTCACTCATTTTAACAAATTAATGCACTTTAGAAAAAATTCAACATAAAGTGACATTTCTCTTGTCATCAATTGAATGTCAAACAGTTTGAAATCCCGGTAGTCCGAGCATTTCAATCTCTAGTTGTTGAAATGCAACTTCAACAACCGGAATCAATGTCAAAATGACTGATTTCAATGTCATGAGTAGAAAATAATTATTTATTATACATGCGGATTAAATTAATGTTTAATGAGCGGTGTGTTTAAACGCGCGCTCGGCGAAGCCGCAAGCGCGTTAATACCGCGAGTTAATACATTAATTTAATCCGCGAGTATAATACTACTGTTCACTCAATTTTGCAGTAATAAACTTTTCTAGTGTAAATGTAAGATTTTTGCTAAAAGCTTAAAATGGCACTAATCCCTTGCAAATATCGAGTTGCTGATTGTCAGTTCTTTTGATGCGTTGCCATGGATTGAACTGTTTACTGGAAAAAAGTGAAACGTAAATAGTGAACGAAAGTGAATTTTTTGTAACAAAGTTTATTATAAAGTGTAGTATTGTGCGTACCTACAAGGTGAGAATTGTAATGGAGAATGAAGATACGATTATGGAACAACTGCTCCCAAAAAAATCGAATGAAATGTACAAAAAAATTTATCAAAAATTTTGCTCCTGGAGAATAGAAAAACATGCAATGGAAGTTACTGAAGCTCTCATTTTAAATTATATTGCCTAACATTCCAAGAGTTTGAAGCCATTTTCAGTCTGGAGTTATTGCTCCATTCTAAAGGCCTGCCTCATTATTTTCGAGAATGTGGATATTGGAAAGTAAGTAGAAAAAAGTATATTATCCTCTTAGATCAAACTGTAAATATTTATATTACTTTTATAGATTCTCTAAAGTGAAAGTTCTATTGAAAGAAAATTCAAAAGGGTATAAGAGCAAAAAATCTAAAGTACTGAGCCGTGAGATATGTTAAGATTTTTCAGTGAGGCACCGGACTAAATTTTTCTACTGGTTAAGGTCAGTTACTTTTTTAAATAAAAACGTAGCAAATGAAAAAATGTCTTTGTTAATTGTAGACAGTGCTTGTCATGGTTATAGCTGGTGGATGCCGCATTGAGGAACTCGTAAACATAAAAATTGACGATGTTGAGGATCGAGGAAATGTCTTGGTTGTAACTCTACCAGACACAAAAACTAGCAAACCTCGCGTGTTTACTATAATTAATGAAGTAGCCATAAATGCTGTAGATATCTACAGGACCTAAGTAAAATCAAGACCCCAAGCGGTGACCCATAGATGCCTTTTTTTAAATTATCAACATGGCAAGTGTACCGTCCAGCCGATAGGAGAGAACAAAATACGTAAAATGCCTAGCGTCATTGCCACCTTTTTGGGTCTTCCCGATCCTGCGTTATATACAGGACATGCTTTTCGAAGGAGCTCCGCCTCGCTTTTGGTAGATGGAGGTGCGTATCGTCTTGAACTTAAGAGATATGGTGGATGGAGTTCCAGTACAGTCGCTGAAAATCATATCGAAGACTCGATTACGAAGAAGATAGAGACCTGCGGAAAGATTTTTGGAAAAAAAACTACTTCTTTGATACCTGCAGAGAAACCTAGTACCACAGTTGATGTTTCAGAGGAAAAAGCTCCTGTTCTGAATGATGATGCAGTTCATTTGCATAAAATTGTGAACAACGAATTAGTTAGTGCTACAAGAAACATAAATTTTGAAACTGGTGCTGTTCAAAATTGCAACCCTTTTTTTATCAGCGAACCGTTGAAGGACCTGACTTCCTTAATTGGGAAATAATGCGTAGCCATTTTTGTTTTCGTTTTGTTAATTTAGTTGTAATTTCCTGATGTATAATTTTTTGATAAATTATTGATCTATTTTGGTTGACATTTATCTGACATTTTTAAAGCGCTAGCGGAATAAACATTTTAAATCACTAGAGGAATAAAAATTTTAACTGACTGTTTATAAAACATCAACTTTTATAGGCAGGCCAGAAACAAATAAACGTCACTTTATATGGCAAAATTGAATAATAGCTATTTAAGTAACAAGGAATGTAAGGACCTATTAACATTTGAGGTAAGCAAGTACAAGCCAAGACGAAGTCGCGGCTTGTTGCCTGCCGAAAATGTTAATGGGCGATACATTCCGAGTTATCTTATTATATTTTTCCCGCTGCTTATCGAAATTTTCCTAGATTTTTGAAAAAATCGTTTGGTGTGTCACCTGTCACCAGGATTAGTTTTCGTGAGTCGTGTTACCTGTGAGTGTCTCATGTCACATAAACACTTGCAATTTATAAACAAAACGTCTAAATCTGCATCTTGCTTTGCTAATTTTATTATCCTAGATACTTAATAATAATATTAAGTTCTGTTGTCAAGAAAAAGCAGCAATAGCTATTAACATATCTAGGAATGTTATGAGTATCATAACTGCCGCAGATGTTTTGAAATCCGAGCTCGTAGAACGAGGATTTTAAAACTTCTACGGCAGTTATGATTTATAACATCCGTGATTTGTTCAATAGTTTATCGGTTGCTATATGGTTATGGTTGCCATGTAGGGTAATATCCTTTTATTTGTTCCTCACTTGTAAACATCAATTTATCAAGTTACTGTATTCACCTTGAAAATGTTTCTTTAATGGCTAGCCAGTAAATTTTTTACTGGCTAGCCAGTTATATTTTACAAGCGTGCTCATAGATAAATGATAGCGTGCAAAGCCAGAGTTGTCTTCCTTAGTATGTTGTTACGGTATTAAAAGAACTTTACGACACCCACCCAAGGTGAGCATCGCACCACGGAATCAGTCCTGAAAAACTGGCACACTTGCCCTGAAATTGGTTCGAAATAGGCTAATAGGCCACGGCTGGAACGCTCAGGGAGTCGGGCGTGAGTCACACGATACGTTGTGGGCAAGCGTGTTGCGGCATAATATATATATATAGGGTATGTCGAAATCATGAGGGCGCCACCAAGCCTGTCTTAACCCGGCTAACCGGGCCTGGACGGTTAGACGGGAGCGAAGCACGCAAAACACTCCGCCGATAGGATTACTCAAGAATTGCAAGGTCAAATAACAATTTCGGGATTGCCTTATGCAAGGATTGTAATTAGGTGTCAATCCGACCGCGACTACGCAGCTGTCTTACCCACCTGTATGCTCAAAGCTCCCTCGTTCCGTCGCACAATAATCAGTACACTGAAGGGGGCGCTTATCTGTAACAGAACATGCACAAGTCGAAACAAAACAATAGTTCCCTTAGCTAACAAATCATGTATTGACTAACGGGTTACAATGGTGCAGCAGAGTGCGTCGCCCTATATCTATAAATAGATTATAACTAAGAACACCAGCTGGCGCGCGCTCTAAACCTAGCGACAGATGTTGAACAGTAATGAACAAATTAGCACTCGCAACATGGACAGTCTGTAATTTTGAATGAATGTATAAATATGCTGGCGCGACGCCCTATGCAGCAAACAGTAAAGAACAAATTAGCACTCGCAACATGGACAGTCTGTAATTTTGAATGAATGCACAAATATGCTGGCGCGACGCCTTATGCAGCAAACAGTAAAGAACAAATTAGCACTCGCAACATGGACAAATATGACGACAGTGCCTGTAGGCACAAGAGATGTGACGGCTCGCTCGCGTTCACAGCGGTAATCAGTTCAAAGACACATACCTTAATATGTAGGCGGTTGGGGAGCCTGGTACAGTTGAGTTGCGACAGGCTGCAGTCTTAGGTGGCAGGTACCTTCGATGTTCGACGGCTATAGGGATGAGTGCACATCCGCCATAATGGCGACGTGAGACGCGTCAGGACGCGTACAACGGGACGACGAAAAATGGGCCACTTTCGTTCTGCGAGACAGATCCTCGAAGGTCGAGATGAAGGGGGCACGACCCCTTACTTACGGAAGCAGGAACTGGGCTCAAAAAGCACCCACGCTACGCCGAAGACAATTCGAAACTCACACTCACAACCACCACACGAGCGTTCTCTGCAACGGGCTGCGGTCAACTGCCCAGAGGGAAGCGCTGGCACAGGTCACCTTGGTCGCGTCCCCACGTGACTAAACCTCGGCAGCCAATCGCGGGGCGATAAAATGAAACAAATTAAAGCCGGCAACAATGGTATCACGCCACAACGGCGTGCTTCCTAGAAGATTCGGAATTCTTGCGAGCGATACGCTCGGCTGCCAAAGCGCCATCAGAGGGGGGCTCCAACCGACGAGAAATACTGCGTTTGGGGCCAAATACGTGCGAAATCATGATTCTGGAATTAGGCGATGGAGCCAAATAAAGAACTAAAAGGGTTTAGCATACGGGCACGCTGCCCTAAAGCCTAGGTGGCTATTTAAAATACCAAAATGACCTGACAATGTGTCATATTGATTAATTTAGTTGCTTGTCAGTTTGACATTTTGAATAAATGATAAATTTCTAGTTATTTACAAGTGAGGAACAAATAAAACATTCAACAATACACGCCAGGTAATCATTTTTACTGGCTCAAGGATATGACAGGCTCGCCTAACGGCTCGCCAGTCATCCCAATCATATCGCCAGTAAAACCTGTTTTACCTGGCTTGTAATGTTAAATACCATAACCCTACAGATAAGTTATGATCTAGTTACCAGCCTACTTTTGTATATGTAAACAAAGGCTAAATATCCTGAAACCGATAAACAAATATAATCACCGACTTACACGTTTTGTTACTAAGGCTGTATCACTGACTTACATGATCAGCAGCGGGAAAAATAAAATATTAGCTCTTTGCAAAAAAATAGGCAATTTTTCTTAAAACGTATGAACGTAAACCGATCAAAACTTTGGTTTATAGGTTTGTTCGAACCTACTGCATTAATGCATTTAGAACATGTTTTGGATGTCCTTCTAATGCTGTTAATTAAATAACCGCAAACATTATAAAACGAATTAATCTCACTAAAACTTAGATCAAGTGAATTGACGGGAATTGTGGGCGGTGTAGGTAATCATGAGATACCCTATCCAATGATTTTATAAAACCTGTTAAAAGCTGCCTATCGTCGTCTTGATAAGAAGTATGTTTTGAATATTCCAAGTACTGAGAAATGGTTATTAACTTTAAATTGTTTTTTACTTGCATAGCATTGGGAACTACTTGTTTATTTCTTCAAATAATAAATACATTTTCCAAGTAATCTTGTGAAAGTCTTCCTGTTAATACAAATTTATATTTCTTCTTCTCCAGCAATTTCTTATGTAATTCCAAAACAGACTGTGTAGAAATTAATACCCCTGTTTGACAAGGTTTCCGAACGCCTTTTAGTTCTATTTTGATTTCTTTAAACCATGTCATAAAATTTACAAGAAATGAAACCGTTTCGTTATATTTTTCAACAGTAATATCCCAAGTGCATTAAAATAGCCGATTAAATTTTGACGTTTTCTGTCAGAATTTTTTGCTAAGAAATTTGTCAAGTAAATTTGCCGCTCAACAAGAATCCCGAGTGCGCAGCACGAGGGATTTTGAAGCGGAAAATTTACGAGATATATTTCTTCAGAGCAAAACATTCTGACAGAAAATCGTCAAAATTTATTCAGGCTAGTTTACATGCACGCGGGATGTTCGGCGTGATTATTTCCTGAATAAATAGATAAAATTCAGTTGGTGAAGCACCTTTAATAATCATGTTAAAATTAATGCACAAGCGATTAAATTTTGATGTAAATTTAACCGCGGTTAAATTTTGACGTTTGACTTTTAATCATTATTAAATTGAGAGAAACCATGGTGATTACGCATTATTATGGATATGTAGGAAATAATCACTTATAATACCATGAGTAGTCAAAGTTATGTCGACTATTTTTGCGGTGGTGTCACGAATGTCCATTGCGCTTTGGTACGATTAGGACGAGTGCGCTAGCACGAGTCCTAATCCCAAGCGCAATGGACATGAGTAGTGATACCACCGCAAAAATAATCTACTTAACTTTGACTAAGAATGGTATTCGAGGGACTATTTAATGAACCAAACTACTTTTTCAAATTAGTTTTCAGTAAATCTAGCAACAAACTACGCAATTTCTATAGTAACAGAACACTAATATTGACTTTTTCTAATAAAAATCGCATTTGTTAAAAGTAGTCACTTGAATACCTTCTAGGAAGATATATCCACTGATATTTTTTTGATTGGTCAAGAAACGTCAGAATTCTGGATTTTTATTGGTCACTTTTTGACAGATGACAGGTGTATTGAATAGTCAACGTTAAATTTACTTAGAGCATTACACGGATGTCTGGAAGTCATAAGATAAAACCACATTTCAATCTGGTCTATAAACCACGCTGTAGTTAAATAATTTTGCTTTCCTGTAGTCTCCGTCAAAAGTCTTAACGCGCTACTAATATCGTCACTTATGACGTTAGTAGAAGTTGCAACTTTCATTTTTTGATATTGCGACGGTAACAGATCTTCTTGGGTAAGTTTTGGGGCAAGCTTGAAGGTCATGCTATTTTGGTGATTTATCAGTTCTTCTAAATGCGATGACAATATTTCTGATGATGGTAGATTATACGTATTTTTAAGACTTTTGGGAATACAGATAACCTTATTGGTAATAAATGATGTTTTAATATTTTTAAATAAATGGGGAACGTCTGCCATAAAGTATATTTCTTTACGGAGTCTAAGAGGATGAGTAATTTTTGATTTAACTTCGGTATATCTACTAGCCAATATTTGATTCGCAGAACCCATATCAGATGTTATATTCATAATGTTTAGATTTAAGCTTTCAGCCTTTTCAAGAACATTTATTATGATATTTTTAAGTACTCGTTCGTTAACAGAATTGCCAGTAAAATAGTAGCCCACAATCTGCTTTCATCTTGCATTGATACCAGCTAGCATAAATACCAAGACATGTGTGGCCAACCCAGTATGAAATGGAACAGTAACATTTCCGAAATATTTATGAAGAGACGTATCGTAAATCCTGCCTGGTGTAATTGCCATTTCATCCAACACTAAGCAACAGTCCCGTTCATAATCTTGACATTGTTCCAGCTTAAGAGTTAAAAATTGGAATACTTCATGTAAGATACCGCTGTCAAATTTTAAATCTTGTAACCGTCTTTGTAAAGTTCTTACCGAAGGAAGTGGTATATTCTGTTTAAGCAGTTCGTTGTACCCAGAACAACCACAGCTAAATTTTAATCTCAGGGCTTTTTCAACAGTACGATCTGATCACTTCATAAACTTTGTTGATTTCTTGCGGTTTTGTTTTTTTAATGCTGCGACCTGGTCTTGATTAAATATACCGCTTAATATTTTCTTATTTGCTTCTGATTCAAGTTCTTTTTTAAGCTGTTAAGCTTTTTATTTGCTTGTTTCAATAATCTTTTATACAAATGCACCTTTTTAACTGCCCTGCAATAAAGTTTTTCGTATGGATTCGTTTTTTTCTTCAGATTAATACCGGCGGTATTTTCACATAGTAAACATTTAACGTTATTGGTGCATTTTGGTTCTGTTAGACACTTTTCCATTACCTGCATACAGAAGAACATTATGAAATTGTTTTTAAAGAACACCTACACACCGGGAAAGGTTGTTCGGGCATTTTAGCATATTTCAAGTTCTCTGAAGATACAAGATTCTTAAACTGTACCTTCTCCGTACCTTCTGTAGAGTCACTTATACGGTATTTTTCAATGTTTAACCGAGACGGATAAGTTTGAAATATAGTCGGAATTGCATTGTTTTAATTTTCGAGTACCGTCTTGCCTCGTCTTTTCCCACATCTCGTTAGCAAAATGCAACTAAATAAAGAAATTCATGCTTATATATTTATACTTATTGGATATTTAGTTAGTTTACCTCGCAAATGCAAGAGAAATCTGTAGGATTCCACCTTTCGCGGTGCATTTTATCTGCCCACTGTTTTCGGCGATTTGGATCCTATGGGAACCGTTTCATTACAAAACCTTTTTTTGCTGAACTTGTGCATCCTACTGTAGCGCACCCAGGCATTTTTAGAGAGCAAAATTAATTAAAAATGTTTATGTCAAAACACACGCAGAACAAGATGACATTTAACGTTTGAAACAAGCTTCAAAATTTCAAAATTTGCCTCATCATGGCGGCACCAATAAAAATCAAGATCTCTATTGTCGCCACTATGCTTAGCTATAAAGTCACTGTAGATGTAACTAACTACAGTGCTTTGATATAGACAGTGGCGACAATAGGCACAATTTGCCACAAAATGGCGGCCAATGGCCTACTAACTTTAATAAATTGAACGTTTTGAATGGTCATGGTTACACAACGTATATTATAGTTATTAAGGTACTAAGGGCATTATGAGTAAAATAAGAGCCCAAGATTGTTAATGTACTAACCGAGGGCCTTTGGCCCGAGGTGTGTACAACAATCGCGGGCTCTTAGCTCATAATGCCCGTGGTGCCTTCAAGGTTTTATGTGCTACCAATTTTCTTACCTAATTCATATTCATTTTCAATTCATATAATTACTATGATATAGTATTTAAGATTGATCTAGTTCGCTGATCTAAGTTAGATTTGTGACATTAGCTGAGCTGTCATTAATTTTCATTGTGACAGTGGTGCATATCCATGGAAACAAATACTGTTAATTTCCCACATCTCTTATTATCTAATGAAAAGCCATGCTTTTTCAACATTCAACCAATCGTGTGTTTTTGTAGTGGCAAAAAATCGAAATTTTCCCTTGGGATTTTGTCAGTTTCTTTTGCCACTTGCATCCATGGCAACCACCAAATACGTTGCTTTAATCAAGGTGGTATTTAAGAAACGTCATTTAAACTGTCATTGCGCATCAGTATAAATGTCAAAATGAACCGATATTTGGGAAATAGTCTACAAAATGTATTTTGGGCTCATGATTTTGCTCGGCAAATGTTTTACTCACGATTTGTTGTTTTTTGGCAATGCCCCTCGACAAACTAACTTTGACAAATTCCCTCGCCTTCGGCTCGGGAATTTGATCAAGTTAGTTTGTCTTGTGACATTGCCAAAACAAAATACTTTCGTAAAACATTTTTACCGGCAAAAGCATTTGCCCTTAATACATTATTACTGAAAATAATTGCCCTGGAGCGTTATTTTGTATCTAAGATACTTTAAAATAGAGTCATTAATTTCAATTAATGTACTGGTAGGACATAAAATAATATAATCCGTTCACGATCTTTTTGGGTCAAGTGAGGCTATGACCATCTAGTAATTTTGTTGGCAGAACCTCTGTTGCAACTAAACCCCCTCATGGAAATTGACACCTTTTGTGTTAGGTTAGGTTGTTTTCAGTTTAAGGTTATATTTTCTGAATAGGTACATTGTTGCCGGATATTCTCTAGTCTCCACGTCGACTCGCGTTCTTTTAAATTTGGTCTGTCCTTTTTAAATCGGAAGTAGCATCGTTTAATGGAATTTTTTTGTTGTAACAAAATTATTTTGGGCATTTTGACTTTTCCTTTGACAAAAATTAAAATTATTTTTACACATTTGATAAATCATTTATTTTCTTACGAATATTAAAATAATAAATCTGGCAATGTGGTGGCAAGAAAATGTCGAACAGACACTGACAGAAAAAAAATGTTGCATCCGCTATATCATCGAATCAGTTAGTCCAACATGAAAAGAAAAAATCATAGCCAACTCTGTCCCAAAAAGGTCGTGAACGGCTTATAGAAGCAAATTGCCCGCTACGCGCACGTGAAATAGGATACGCGAAAGGTCACGCTCTGAACCGAGCGCTAAGATAAGAAAAACAAAACCTAAACAAATATAAACATCTGCGAAGTCGGAACGTGAGATTTTATGTTGTGCCACAGACAGACAAACATTAAGGAAAATTATATTATAGATAGATGTTGGTGGCACTGTAAGTCTATGTCAAATTCGAGGTTATCAGGTTAGACTTTGCGTCAGTGTTGACACAAACTGACGCAAAATCTAACCTGCTAACCTCGAATTTGACATAAACTGACGCAAAACCTAACCTCGATTTGGTATAAACAAACAAAAGCATCAACAAATTTTGCCTCTTAATGGCGGTCGATTCGAGCGACCAATAAAAAAGTCACACTCTATTGTCGCCACTGTGTCATATAAAGTCACTGTATAACTAACCAAGCCACCACCAGTGCTACCTACCGCCGTGAGCGCACACCAGGCATAACACCCCAGCGTACCTAACCTAACCTAACCTCGCAATTAAAAGCATAATGTTTCAAAACAAAACTAAGGAAAAAAAGTGGGGTGTAAACTAAATAAGTTGCTCGTAAACAATATTTTAGTTTACACCCCCACATTTAAGCGAAATACAAATATCCGCAACCAGGTGTATGTGGGGGTATAAACTAAAAGAGTGCCTGATAAGATTAAAAAATCAAGAAAGGTAATCAGAGGCTCACTTTCGAGATATGTCAACTCGCTGAATGAATTATTAACAGCAGAAGTTCCTAATTTTGCTGAAATATGTGCTTTAATGAATACGGTTGAAGCAGTTTGGAGAGATCTCTGGGAAAAAGATGCAGAAATATTCCATTTAATGCTCGATATGGAAGTAGAAGATGACCATCTCGAAGCAGAATAAGTTAGCAAGGACGCATATCGTAGAAAATTCGAAAAAGTCAATGTTGTATTCTCTGACCTCGAATCTAAAATGAATTATTATAAACAAGATGAGGGCAGTAATGCTTTATAATCCTCAAACACACCTTTTTTCGACAGTTTAAGCTTCCAACCATTGCATTTAGAAAGCAGAATGGTGATTTAAAGAGATGGTTGCCTTTCTGGAGACAGTTTAAACAAACAGACGATGATGAGAGCATAGCACTTGAAGATAAGTTTAATTATTTGTTTCAAGCAACAGTTCCTGGGTCCCGAGCTAGGCAAGTTATGAAAAGCTTTCCACCTTCAGGAAAAAAACTATATGTTAGCTAAACAGGCACTCCAGGCAGATTTGGGAGAGAGGATCTTCTTATTGAAGTTTATATTAGAGAACTTTTAAGCTTAATTTTGGACAATTCTAGATCTTGTAAATCAGGGATGAGCAACCTTTTTTTACAACGGGCCAGAAATGTGCGGGCCGCATGTAAGAAGCTTATGATAATAACAGGTGTCGCAAAAGTAATCACCCTATCGGAATATGCTCTCATTTTTGCAAATGGCGTCTTATGTCATTGCGACTTTGATATTTGTAAAGTAAAGAGAAGCAGAATACCTACACGTAGACAAACCATGGATCGATATATTCCTCAAGAACGCGGAATAATTGTGTCAATGTTTTTGACAAATGATTGGTTAGCAGTTTTGGCTCTACGTGAATTTCGTCGTCGATTTCTTGGTCGTGTGAAATCAATTGGGCAAACACTGTGGCGGTTAACCGCTTGCCTCAAGGAGACTGGCTCAACACGCGACAGTTGCAGACGTGGCCGGCTCCAGAGTATTCGTTCAGTCCAGAATATCTCTGCTGTGGCTGCAGATGTCCAAAAGGACCCTTAAATATCAACCAGGCGACGGGCCATGCAATTGGGCATCAGTACACTGTACACGATCTTTACAGCAAATTTTGTTGAAAGACTTGAAGATGTTCCCGTACAAAGTGCAACCGCACACACAGCATAAGCGACAGTGGATATTCTGAAGCAAGTTTTTCCCTGCCGCTTAATCTCTCGTTTTGGATATTTGAACTGTTCCTCAAGATCGCCCAATTTGACCGTTCCAGACTCCTTTCTTTGGGGTATTCTGAAGTCACGGGTCTATACGAACAAGCTACAGATCTTGGCGGCCCTAAAGGAGAACATCTGACTAGAAGTGAAGAATTTATCACCAGAAATTTTGAGAAAAGTCATGGAAAATGCTGTAAAACGAGCCGGAATGTGCATCAACGCTGGCGGTGTCCACTTGACCGATATTATCTTAGCGACTTAATGGAAAAAAAATAAACGTCTAAATAAACATAATCAACAAACAGAACTAATTCTTTTTATTTACAAACAAAGTTACTGCCTTAGGAAATCGAGTGAGGACTTTTGCGCCACCTGTTACAAACACTGAATTATTTCTTTATTAACAAAATAAACCTAGTATAAAAAATTACAGAAATAAAACACTCATTAATAGAAATACTATTAAAAAAACGGCGAAAGACATTGCTTCTTTGCCATGAATGGGTCTATATTTGCAGATATAGAGGACACAGAAACTCGCACTCAGCTTTCTAACTGTACATCATTTAATCTCGATCAGCGATAGCTTTTAATTATTTTCATTGCGGAAAATAATTGTTCGCAAACATAGGTGCTTCCAAAAAGTGTCATTATTTGCTTTGCATGTGAGCCTAATCGTGGGAAGTTTTCTAAATTCATGTAATTTTGATATAAATTATGTATGTCACCATTTTGAAATTTATTTCTTAATCCGTGTCGTTTTGTAAATCTATTAATTCCATTTGTAACTCATCCGGAACTGTTTCTACTTCTATATTAAATAGTGAAGAAATACGTTAAAACGGTTTTTTCTGATCTAAATATTTGAAATCGCGATTCAAATTCCGTTATTAATTTTTGTAAATGCTGTCCATATTTTCGGGTTTCCGAAGGAGTTCAAATGCTCTTTGAGCTTTGACTTTAACCCGCTTGCCGAAGCAGCGTTTGCAGCACATATGAGTACAGTGGCTATATAAGGACAGTGTGGTCAATTTTGGTCATCTTTCTGATTGGCTGTTGAGATATCCGCCATTAAGTCGTTTACGAAATTACACATAGTCGCACAAAATTGCCTCTAAGTCCTTTATTATTTAAAGGAGCCCCAATATGATATGGAATGAAATAATCATCATAAAATTCCACAGTGTTCTGTGTAAGGGAATGCCGAATTTTCGATTGCATAAGTAAATGTCAACGAGTTAAAGTAATAGCTATTTACGTTATTAGACTGGTAGCAACATTTTTATGGCCGCGCCAATACTTTACAGGTTGAGCCCGTAGGGCGAGACCTGTATGTTTGGCAAGGCCATAAAAATGCTACCGGTCGTGTATCGTATAAGATTTTTTAGGATACGAGTTCGGTAGATAAAATTTAGCGGCCGGTAGTTCTACTACTGGTCTAGGCCGGTAAATTTTATGTACCGGACTCGTTTGTAACTATGTAAACGCTAGTTACCAATGCAGTATCCTAAAATAGTACTTTATGTAACTAGTCCTCAAAGCAAGGCTTTAGGGGACGAGTCCGTAATATGAAGATGAGTCCTCTAAAGCCATTTGAGGACGTGTTGCATACAACGTTTTTTTGTATTAGCTCTCCAAACATTATAATATGAAGTTTCAATTACCATTAACGCGGCATTATATTAGGAGGCCGCGCGAAAACGTATTTTTTGCTCCCCAAACTGGTTACTTTGGAAACTGTCTAGGATCCTCAAAATGGCCATTTAGAGGCCTTGTACTTAAAGTCGTCATGGCAACTAGTGTTTGAGTCCGCTAAAATGTTGCCATGACGACTTTAAGTACAAGGCCTCTAAATGGCCATTTTGAGGATCCTAGACAGTTTCCAAAGTAACTAGTTTGGGGAGCGAATACAAAAAAATGCTTTTTGCGAAAATTGCGCATTAGTCCAAATCAAAAGCTATAGTAAACTATATAAATCTTAATGCCAAAGATTATTGCATCAAATTAAGGAGAATGTATGGGCTACCTAGCACTGAATATTTTATTCCTCTAAATGAACTGGTGGAAAAACTACAACAGTTTGATTATGAATATTAAAAAAAAAATCTTGTTGAGTTTTTGTACGTAATCAATGTGTCGATCAACGCAAAATGTTGTCAGTTTTCGTTTTCTATTTACAAAAACACAAGAAAGAAGATAATAAAGGACACCTCGACTTATATTCTAATATTAGATTGCTCGTTAACGAGGATTTTTAATCGCTGGCAGCGATTCCTTACGTTTCACATCGTCTCTTGCCGTCTAATTCTGTTGAAGTAATATTGTTGACATTCTTGTAAAATTAATGTTAGACTGCACATTTGACCACTTCACATTGCACAAATTTTCGCGATCGTGGGTATACAGCGCTCTGCAAAGCATCTCGTAACTTCACATATGTCCAGTCCGTATAAAATGGCGTTTATGTCACAACTTAGCAGGGTGACGTTTGTCTTACAATTTAGCAGGCCGTGCACAGAACAATACCTAAGGGCGTGGCTGGTTGTTGTAGACACGACTCTTATAATAATAATAATAATAATATCCTTTATTGCCAACAATATCGAAAAACACGACAAAGCAACGTCACAAATTGATGGAACAAGCAGAAGGCTTCCTAATTTAACTATAAACAATAATAATTTTACACTACAATGATAGCAATTACAAAACTAAGAATTACAAAACTAATGAAACTACAATTCATGATAAAAAATTAAATGAGTAGAAACATTTTTGGTGCAACCACTGGTTCAGCTTTTTTTTGAAATTGTTTATATGATTAATGTCCCTAATATTCATAGGTAGCATTCTGTATGCCTTAATACACATATAGAGTGGACCTCGTTTGAAAAAGGATGATTTATGAGATGGAATGCTTAAGTCAGCCCTGTGTCTGGTGACAATAGTCATGGTGTCGTTATAGAAGGCATGATTTTCAAGAAACAATTGTGGGTTCTTCTTCACAAACACCACTAAAGCAGCAAAGTAAAGTGACGGGACAGTTAATACACCCAATTGGAAGAAATATGGCTTGCATGAGGTTCTAGGGTGCAGTCCAAGAATACACCGTATGATGCGTTTTTGCAATATAAATATATCTGAGGCCTTTCTAGCAGAACCCCAAAATATAATCCCATAGTTTAATATAGATTGGACTTGTGCAAAGTAGAACAGTCTAATTATATCAATTGACACAACCTCTCGCATGCGTCTGATAAGATAGCATACGCTGCTTAATCTGGATTGCAGAGCATGTATATGATAGTCCCAGTTCAAGGTGGGATCCAAATGAAGCCCCAAAAATTTGATATGATCTGTAACATGTATAGTTTTATCGTCAAAACGAACAAGTAAAGATTCGGAGTTATTTGCAGACTTTGTGAAAACCAACAGACCCGTTTTGTTTGAATTGAGTCTCAGATTATGATTAATACACCAGTCCCTCATCAAATCAGCAGCCCTAGAGCACCTAGTTGACAGGACATTAACGGAAAAATCCGAAACGATCACTGACGTGTCGTCGGCAAATTGACACACTAAATCTGGAAAAAATTCACTTGGCAAGCTGTTGGCATACACCAAAAACAGAACAGGGCCTAAAATAGATCCCTGTGGGACCCCTTGTTTGATGATCATGGACCTGGAACAAGCACTAAGACCCACAGATGACACCTGCACGGTTTGCCACCTATTCGACAAGTATGACCTTATCAGATTTAAGGCGGCCCCTCTCACGCCATATCTCTCCAAGATATGTAGCAAAAGGGTGTGGTCAACCGTGTCAAAAGCCTTTGACAAATCGAAATATAGACCTGCCAATTTATGGTTTTTGTCCAATCGGTCCATTATGTAAGCTATAGCGTCAAAGATTGCCATCTCGGTAGATCTGCCATGAATAAAACCAAACTGATGTTTGTTAAGAATATTATATTTAATAAGGTGACTCATTATTCGAACATAGATAACCTTTTCAAAAACCTTTGACACAGAAGGAAGCAATGAAACTGGACGATAATTATTTAATGGCTGCCTTTTTTAAAATTGACCACACTGTCTTTATATAGCCACTGTAATATGCGTAGCGTCAAACGAAGACGCCCGGCGTAACATTTCCTACCAAGAAAGGCCAATGCTTAATTTTTGGAAATGATGGTATCAGTGCTTATCTATGATGTCGGCATCATTTCCAAAAATTAAGTTAAAAGGTCTAGGGTACAATGAGGCTGCGGGACACTATAGGAATTTTTAAAAGTCAAAATTTAAAATCTTTGAAGGGCCGCACGAGAAAGTGACGGGCCGCGGGTTGCTCATCCCTGCTCTAAATCTTCTTTGTCTCAGTTGTATGATAAGTTATAGTGTCACTTGTGTGCCTTAGAAACATAAGATGTAACGACGAGGAAATGTGCATCTATTTTGTGCCCGTTGATAGAATCGTGTATGACAGATTATCTCCCAGTTCATCTTGGAATGACATGGAAAAGGCAGAAGTTCGTCTTACTGGGCTGATGGCGTTCATGAAACAAGAAGTACAGAACGAAGAACGTATTTCTGTAGCGGAGGCAGGTTTTGGGATAATTCAATGGAAACTGAATATGAAGAGAGAAAACTTAGAATCCCATCTGAATTGAATATACCCACTGCAGTGGGTCTTCTTACTATTCGAGAAAATAAACCAAGTTGCATTTTTTGTATTTCGGGAAAGCATTCCAATGTAGACTGTTTGAGGGCCAGAAATATGTCGTTACATGAAAATATTCAGATTAGAAGAGAAAAAATCTGGTGTGATGCACTCACACAACTTCCTTTTACAGTGATCTTATAATTAGCCAAAATATTTTTTTAATTTTTAACCTATTGTCAAAATTCATATTCTTTTTTGGGTATTTCGCCACTCTGCAAATTACAATTATTAAATAACGTATTAAATAACGAACGTTTCGAGGGACAATCTGCCCTCGTTGTCAACGAATAACAATTAAAAAGGAACAAGAAAATTTAGCTTTTTCACGGAGATTGAAAACCACCAACCTCCAATGAATTGCTTGACATTGACGTTTGTTGATTGTCTAAACCTACTTGATCTGATCTTTAAGAATCGATAGCCAACTAGTGTCTAAAAATATTGAGAAAGACGACACGCATTTTTCTTCGTTAAGTAAAATATATGCCGTCTCCTTAATTTTACGTTTAGTTGACATTGATTCTTTAGACAAGATCTTTGTGTTATTCCAGTGTACTTTATGATTATTATCCCAAGCATGTTCTGCCAGTTTAGACTTATTGAATTGATAGGTTTTCATCATACAATGCCACACGCGTACAAAGAAATGACACTCAAACATACAATACTTTAACTATACCTTATATTCCAGGCATATCTGACAAAATTAGACGAATTGGGAATAGATTCAATGTTAGGACGGTATTCAAAACGATGAATACCTTACGGTCAGTTCTTACAAAAACTAAACCGTTCAACGAAAAACAACATTCAAAGAATTGTATATATAGTATCCCCTGTGAATGCGGGAAATACTATATCGGTGAAACATCCAGACCTTTAGCAGTTAGAGTTAAAAAACATAAAAATATGATGAAAACCTATCAATTCAATAAGTCTAAACTGGCAGAACATGCTTGGGATAATAATCATAAAGTACACTGAAATAACAACAAGATCTTGTCTAAAGAATCAATGTCAACTAAACGTAAAATTAAGGAGACGGCATATATTTTACTTAACGAAGAAAAATGCGTGTCGTCTTTCTCAATATTTTTAGACACTAGTTGGCTATCGATTCTTAAAGATCAGATCAAGTAGGTTTAGACAATCAACAAACGTCAATGTCAAGCAATTCATTGGAGGTTGGTGGTTTTCAATCTCCGTGAAAAAGGTAAGTTTTCTTCTTCCTTTTTAATTGTTATTCGTTGACAACGAGGGCAGATTGTCCCTCGAAACGTTTGTTATTTAATACGTTATTTAATAATTTTAATTTGCAGAGTGGCGAAATACCCAAAAAAGAATATGAATTATAGATTTACGCCACAAAGAAGTTTCAGAGATTATCTATTGTCAAAACTTTTCAAAAATTACAAATTCTACAAAAACGGTACAAAATAGAGCGTTAGTTGAAGAGAAAAATTTTTCTCTAAAATTTTGAGCCGAATTAAAAAATGTAATAATATACCGGGTGTTATTTAAAATAGGAGTTAAAAAATAGAAAAAAAAAACAATAGAAACCCATTTTAGAAGTATTCAACTGGAAAATCGTCTATCTCACATCAATACACATTTATTTATTTAGCGTATGGGGTATTACAATACGTAGTTAACGTAGTACACATTTGATATAATATACCGAGTGACTATAAATGATTGAATTTTTTTTTATTAGGTTGGCACTGTTTGTGTTGGTGGCACTGTAAGTCTATGTCAAATTCGAGGTTAGCAGGTTAGGTTTTGCGTCAGTTTTGACATAGAATGACGCAAAACCTAACCTGCGAACATTGAATTTGACATAGATTTACAGTGCCACCAACATAAACAGTGCCAACCTAAGAAAAAATATTTCAATCATTTATAGTCAACCGGTATAAAGTAATATAATAAATGTAAATAAATGTAAATACATATATGTAATATAAAAAATGTAATATAGTAAATGTAAAAAATCTGGTATGATACACGCACACAACTTCCGTTTACAGTGATCTTATAATTAGCCGAAAATTAGATTTTAAATTTTTAAGCATTTGTCAAAAATTTTCAGAAATTACAAATTTTACAAAAACGGTACAAAATAGAGTGTTAGTTCAAGAGACAAATTTTCTCTAGAATTTTAAGCTGAATTCAAAAATGTAATAATATACCGGGTGTTCTATTTAAAATAGGAGTTAATAAAAAAATAGAAAAAAAACAAAAGAAACCCATTTTACAAGTATTCAACTGGAAAATCACTTACCTCACATCAATACACATTAAAAATGTAATAAAAATGTAAACGTTGAAAAAAATCGTTAGAACCGTTTTTGAAAAAATCGAAAAAAACCGAAAAACCACAAGAGTAAACACCTACTTCCGGTTATGCGATTTTCTCCAAAAGCTTGCTGTCGCATCTACATAGTACACAAAATTTATACAGGGTGTAGAAATGCTTTACGTACCATAGGTATTTCAATGGTATTTTTTTCATATCAAAATATTTGCTTCCCTAATTATTTTAGAGCAAACTTGTATGGAAGTTTTTTGTAGAGAAAAAAATTCTGTATCCATTTGTGCCAGCATTTGTCATTTTACATTTCGGAAAACCGAAAATTTAAAGAAATAAAATTGCCATTTTTAGACAAATCAGTGGTGCCTTGAAATTATTGAAGTATCTCAAAGCATCAACAAATTAGTTTGCTGTTTATTTGTTTGCATCTATCAAATGTAGCTGCAACCATGGCACTTATTGCACCTGATATGCTTCCAGCATACCACCACTTCACAATTTGCACTGATTTTTGAAATGATAAATCTAGTTTATATCATTGTTAGGTTTTCTGACGTAAAATGAGAAAAATGATAGCTTAAATGGATGCAGAATTGTTTGCTCTACAAAAAACCTATTTACAAGTTTGCTCTAAAATAATTAGGGAAGCAAATATTGTCATATAAAAAAATTACCATTGAAATCCCTGTGGTGCGTAAAGCATTTCTACACCCTGTATATGAAGTTTCAACGTCATACCTAGTTCAGTTTTTGAGATATTCTGTTCACAGACAAACACACAGACAAACCAATGAAAAAAATCTGGTTTGATACACGCACACAACTTCCTTTTACAGTGATCTTATAATTGGCCAAAAATTTGATTTTAAATTTTTAAGCATTTGTCAAAAATTAAAAAAAAATACGAATTCTACAAAAACGGTGCAAAATAGAGCGTTAGGTGAAGAGACTAATTTTCTCTAGAATTTTAAGCTGAATTCAAAAATGTAATAATATACCGGGTGTTCTATTTAAAATAGGAGTTAGTAGAAGAACTTGAAAAAAAAACAAAATAAACCCATTTTAGAAGTATTCAACTGGAAAATCGCCTATCTCACATCAATACAGATTAAAAATGTAATAAAAATGAGAAGTTTTAAAAAAATCGTTAGAGGTGATTTTGAAAAAATCGAAAAAAACTGAAAATTCACAAGAGTAAACACCTACTTCCGGTTTTTTGGGATCAGGGGACTCACAACGTGAAGATCTGTTGAAAACTCAATTTCGAATTTTTGGGGTGAATCCTATACTTCCTTTATTAGTAGCTTCAGTGTACTTATGCGAACGTTTTGTCCGTCCGTCCGTCCGTCTGTCCGTCCGTCCGTCAGTCCGTCCGTCTGTCTGGATCGCCTGTAACTTTCGAACGGCTACAGATATCGAAATTTTGAAAGGGGGCAAAGTTGTTGCTAAGGTCCCGAGCACCTTCATGCGCTATTTGGTTTTGGCGAAAGGTGGCGATTTTCTACTTTGCAAAATTTCCAAGCATTGTAGCACAGTGGCGGCTTGTCCACTTGGCGCCATCTACAGAAGTTCGGTGGTCACGTTTTGAACTACACATTCTGGGTGCACTATAATACTTAATGTTTTCGCAGTGCTGAAGCTACTCTTTAGACCTGTACTTGAGCAGTTGGTTGTAAAAGGAAGTAATGTACGGATGTCTCTATACAAGGTGTCCCAAAAAGAATGGGACACCGATTAGTCATAGATTTCTTATAATATAATAAATCGATTAAACTTAATATACCTTAGTACAAAGTCTTTTCAGTACGAAGTTTTAGGGCCATGAAGTTAATTTTTTTATTTTTTTGTTATTTTCCAGAAACGTAGAGATATCGATTTGAATTTTGGTATACATGCTTACAATTATGTACTGCACTAATACACATTTTTTTAATAAATTAGACTTGACTGTAAGTGGCACTTCACCTATCTTTGAAACCTCATTTTAACTCTAACTTCGTTATAAGTAACAATTTTTTGAAATTTTAGGTTATTATGTGAAAGAGAATTAAAAAACACAAAAATAATGTACTTTTAATTCTTAAGCCTAAAGCAACCGTTTACCTTTAAATCCCCATCAAAGGGTTTTGGTTGTCATTAAGACGTGGAATTATAAAGTAGCCATGACCACAGAAACAATGGTCATCTAGTAAACAACAATGATAAATCAATTAATGACATTAGTGACATAAGAATTTGTTCTTCTATGTTTAAAAAAATACCGCTACATAACGAATTATCCAATGGTGAAAGGTTCGTTATGTCGCTTCATTTTCGTAAGCGCAAAAGAAAAAAAAACTGATGTCACCAACGTCATTAATTGATTTCTTGTTGATTACTTATTACAATCATTACCCATTGTTTTTGTGACCATGGCTACTTGATAATTGCACGTTTTAATGACAACCAAAAACCTTTAATAGGCATTTTAAGCTAAACGGTTGCTCTTACCCTTATAAACTAAGAGTGCATTATTTTTGTGCATTTTAATTCTTTTTCAGATAGTAATCTAAAATTTAAAAAATTGTTACAGATAACGAAGTTAGAGCTAAAAAAGTTTTGAAAGATAGGTAAAGTGCCCCTTATAGTCAAGTATAGTTAATGAAATTTTCCTATTAGTGCAGTACATAATAGTAAGTATGTATACCAAAATTAAAATCGATATCTCTACATTTGTGAAAATTAACAAAAAAATAAAAATTTGAACTTCAAGGCCCTATAACTTCTTACTGAACGGACTTTGTACTAAGGTATATTAGGTTTAATAGATTTATTATTATGCAAGGAATCTATGACTAATCGGTGTCCCATTCTCTTTGGGTAACCCTGTATATCTACGTCTAAATTTCGTATCCATTCGATTGCGCTTCGTTTGCATTGCACGAAGTCTGTGAGATCCCCCGTGTAGGCGCTGTGGGTGTAAAGCTAGTTCGCGTCCGTAGCAAAGCTAGACTACACGTGCACGTGGAACTGAAAACACGATACATTAGGAATCGGTGATAACTGCTTGAAATTCTCTGAGAGTAAGGTCACTAAAAGAATTATTCTATCCATGGATCATACGATTTTTGACCCGATAGGTTTGACATGTTCAGTCACGCTATGTCCAAAACTTCTTCTGTGGGAAATGTGGGAATCAAAAATGACGAAATTGATAACCAGATTAAATACAAGTTTTTACAATGGACTGAGAAATCGCATTGTTTACATGATGTTAAAATTCTCCGGTGGCATCTAAAGATTATTGGACCAGCTGAATGGACTCTTCACACGTTCTGTGATGCCAGCAAGTCTGCCTATGCTTTATTAAGAAATCCCACTCGTGGACTTCGTCCACTCGTGAGCAACAAAGATTCCTGAATCTAGTTAAAATTATCAAAAACTTAGCACCACTTATGTAATTATACTATATCCTCTTTGTCTCGGAGATATCAAAGAAATAAAAAAAAAATTATCAATGGATAGCTAATTAACACAAAATTACAGCAACTGTTCAAAATGAGAACCGCCATTTTCTAAACATACAGCTATCCTTCGAGTCATAGAATGTTGCCAGTTAATTACTGCCAATTAATTCTTTAGAGAATTAGTAGCTTCAACTATACGGTCAGCCAACTCTTCGCGTGTATCTGGTTTACCATTACTATACACACGAGATTTGAGGCAACCCCACAGAAAAAAATCTAAAGGCGACAAGTCAGGTGACCGAGCTGGCCAATGTACAGGACCACCTCGTCCTATCCATCTTTTCGGAAAATTTTCATTAAGAAACACCGCCACTTGTCTCCCAAAATGTGGTGGTGCCCCATCTTGCTGGAACCACATGCCACGACGAGTTTCCAGAGGAATATCTTCCATGTAATTCGGCAATTTTTCTTCCAAAAAGTGAAGGTAAGGTTCTGCACTAAGAGGTACTTCAATAAAATGAGGCCAAATAAGATGATTATTCAACAAGCCGCACCACACGTTGACGGAAAAACGATGTTGATGGTTAACCACGATTGTTTCGTGTGGGTTTTGATCTGCCCAGATGTGAGAATTACGTGTGTTGTTAATACCATTCCTTGTAAATTGGCCCTCATCAGTAAAAAGTATTTGTGGAATAACCTCCAAACTATTTTGTAACCACTGGCAATACCGTACTCGATTTTGTAAATCGTCAGGAAGTAAATGCTGGACTTTTTGTAAATGATAGGGATAAAGCCCATCATGGTGCAGAATTCTCCATACGTTGGTTTGAGGAATTCCCGTTGTATGAGATATTCTACGAATACTGGTAGAAGGACTTTGTTCAACTGCATTTAAAACTATTTCAGCGTGACCATCTCTATCTCTTTCTACACGACGACGTGGGAAAAATCCTGTCTCTCTCAAGCAACGAAAAAAGTTTTGAAAATGTTGTGTGGTGAGCAACAATGCGATCTGGGTATCGCCTGAGGTACTCCGCAGCTGAAACACGTCCACTTCCATTGCAAAAACCATACACGAAAACCATATCGGCATATTCTGCATTAGTAAAATGCGGCATAATGGCTTAAATTAATAAGACAGCACAAAAATCATTCAGCATTAACTACGACAGCAAACACGTCATTAAACTGTTTTTGTCAAATAAATTCGTCAAGGCTAACCCGTAATGACCCCCGGAATATATGGTCTAAGTTTTTCGGTCGAGTCGGGTGTTCCACGACTTTTTAATTTCTTTGATATCTCCGAAACAAAGAGGAATTCATCTATAGGTCATTAAACATTTTTTGATCGTAATGACCCCTGGAATATACCCTGAATTTATTTTACCGGTTAACATAGTAGTTTGGTTTCTATGCCAGCATTTAATCATACAGATCACTTCCATAGTTATAAATGAAATCAATAGATAAGAGCGTTTATTTTACGAGTTAACATACGAATTTGAATTGGGCACCTACTTGGTAATAAAAAACTTGAATTTTCTTACCGGAATGTAGATATGCAACTAAAAAGTAGATACGTATGTACAACTTGTGTGTTGTCTTTTCTTCAGTTCTATACATTAGAATAACTTTTAATTGTCTTTTTAACAAGCAATGTTAACTCGTAAATTATACATTTTAATTTATTGGTCTCTTTTGTAACTATAGAAATGACCTGTATGATTTAATGGTGGCATAAAAACGAAGCTTTTACGTTAACCATTAAAATAAATTCTTTCTATGGTATAAGTTTGTCGGTCGAGTCGTGGTACACCCTGTATATATTACAGCTTTTCAGGCCTGAAGGCCTATAGCTTGGATGTGGGTTCTCCACAACTTTCTGTTTTTTGCCAGATTTGTCCAGTTCTGCAGGTTATGTTGGTTAATGTCTTCATTTATATTGTCCCACCATGTTTTTCTTGGTCTTCATATTCTGTTTCTTCCAGGATCTTTTGTCTATTGTAATTTTTAGTGTGTCTTCTTGAGGTAAGCGTGCAGGGTGACCTAGCTATCTGAGTCTATTTTGTGTGATGATTGTATTTATTTCTATGTCGTTATATAAGACCTTGATTTCTTCATTTGTTCTTCTTTTCCAGTGCCCATTTTCTTTTTTACCACCAAAAATTCTTCTCTTTTTTTGCTATCTTCGGTAACCGTCCAGGTTTCGCTGGAATATGTTACTGTGGATCTTATTACTGTCCCGTATAAATGAATTTTTGAGTTTCTAGCAGGGAACCGGACCCAAATGAAATAAGGGTTCCGGTCCGGTCCGGTCCAGAACTAGATCGAAAATTTCGGTTCGGGTTCTAACCACACCATTCTATATAGATTTCGATCCGGTTCGGTTTTTTTCGGTCCAAAGGGTTTTTTTCGGTTCGAACAATAACGGTGATTATTTTAGGTAGGCAGCTTTTTTCCCGAGCTTTTTTCATAAAAAATAAACCTTGGTATCATATAAAATACATATATACGTTAGGTAGTAGTGTATCTACATTAATTTTATTATTATTGCAATTATTATAGCGTTAAAATTTGAGTCGAAAACTCAAAACTAAACATTATAAACAGCAGGACCCGTTACAGGTTTTATTTCATTTTACGATAAAAGAAGTATTGGATTTACCCCAAAAATTCGAAATTGAGTTTTCAACACATCTTCACGTTTTAGAGTCCCCTGAACCCAAAAAACGTATTTTTTTCATTGGTCTGTCTGTCTGTGTGTCTGTCTGTCTGTCTGTGAACAGAATATCTCAAAAACGAAAAGAGATATGCCGTTGAAACTTCATATGTAAGTTTT
The DNA here is from genome assembly GCA_940337035.1 of Agriotes lineatus. NCBI lineage: Eukaryota > Metazoa > Arthropoda > Insecta > Coleoptera > Elateridae > Agriotes > Agriotes lineatus. Next base: position 72,345 of record CALNHX010004335.1, read on the forward strand.
GTGTACCATGTAGATGAGACAGCAAGCTTTTAAAGAAAATCGCATAACCGGAAGTAGGTGTTTACTCTTATGATTTTTCAGTTTTTTTTCGATTTTTTTCAAAAACGGCTCAACGATTTTTTTTAAACTTTACATTTTTATTACATTTTTAATGTGTATTGATGTGAGATAGGTGATTTTCCAGTTGAATACTTCTAAAATGGGTTTCTTTTGTTTTTTTTCTATTTTTTTTATTAACTTCTATTTTAAATAGAACACCCGGTATATTATTACATTTTTGAATTCAGCTTAAAATTCTAGAGAAAATTTGTCTCTTGAACTAACACTCTATTTTCTACCGTTTTTGTAAAATTTGTAATTTTTGAAAAATTTTGACAAATACTTAAACATTTAAAATCAAATTTTTGGCTAATTATAAGATCACTTTAAAAGGAAGTTGTGTGAGTGTACCACACCAGATTTTTACTTATTAAATACTTATCTACTTAAAGAAATACTGACTTTTGGTTAGGGTTAGGAACTATAAAATATAAAATGTAATAGGTAGGTAGGTAAGATACGCAAGTAACTATATCTCTATTCAATTAAAAACATCAATAAATATTTAGGTACAAACTGTATTACTACTCATTATAGCACTGTGGTATTATAAAAAAATGAAGAAAACACAATACTCAATTAAACAAAGCAAGTTTTCTTGGAAAAATAATTGGTGAGTAAATTGTTTTTGTTTTCTCCTTTTCATATTGGCTTCTACCAAGGGTTCAATTATTTCGACTTCAGTTGTTTCCGCTTCTTCTTCATCATCATTAGAGTCATCAAACCCACTTGCTTGTGTTTGTCCTTCTCTCATTCCTGGCTCGCTCCTCTGAGGAGTTTGAGGTTTAGTTTATTTTCCTTCTGATTGCAAAATTGATTTTTCTAATTAAGTACCTATCAACCGACTTCATAAAAATACAAAAACTCTAAAAGCTAGAACTTACAGATTTTCTTCTTCTTCTTTCAGAAGATTCTGTTTGTTCTTACGAACAATTGTTTCTCTAGAATCTTGTCTTTGACGTTCGCTCTTATAGAAGGAAGCAGAAACTTTAACCCAGAAAAAAGCCTTTCGACACTAACTTCTGTGGCTGGTACACTCAGCAAGACTCTTGCTAGAAGATGTAACTCAGTCATTTCTTCTTTTTTTGATGCCCAAAAATAAAAAATTGTGGACTCATTGGGTAAACGTACCCTACCCTGTTGGACTTCAAGAATTCAATATATTGTCAATCTTCTTCGACAGCATGAATAAATTTATATCAGATGAGGTACCGCAGTTGTGCAATCGTTGATCAACTTTGTGATCTGATTCTTTTCTTTTCAAAAAAGTCTGCATCTCATCACTTGATGATCGATCTCGAGATCGATTTCATCACCATCATTTATATTCGTGGAATTGTTCAAAACCAGTAGTCTAGCCCAAAGCAAAGTTATATGCTTTGTTGCTTTTTCCATTTGATTCCAGTCTAGTAGGTACAATTTTAAAACGTGAGTCCAAAAAGATACCAGCTAGGACTACCTCGTTATTCATCAGTTGGCTTTCATGATCTTTCATCTTTTTCAAAATGGTTTGACCAAAAGGTGATGCAACTTTCTCTGTTGCCAATTTGCACCCTTGCCCATAGCCGTAAAATGAACCAAGAGTAATTTTTTCATATTGCAACTTTCTTGTGCATTTCCGAGCTGGTCTCAAAGCCGCCACCGACTTTTTGTGGTCATAGTTGATGCCAAAAGGTAACTTTTCAGATAAGTAGCTATTTGAAAATCCGTGTAGAACACAAATATGGCGGCCATTAAAGATGGCACCGTATTGGCGCACTAAATTATTTTGTATCTCTACTTCTAATGGTGCGATTTCGATTTTCTTTTATTTGTTTGAAAGCTCTTATAAAGAAGAAACTGTTTTGTTCCTATACATTTATTTCTACACCATAAGGGTTCTGCACAATTTTGAAAAAGAACAAATAATTTTAAATTTTTAGTTCTTTTTGTAATTTGATGATTTTTTGCGTTCTCTTAAATTAATTAATTAAACTAACAGTGCTGACGGGCCTGTTAACCATGAACAGTACGCTGCTTACCAGAGCAAGTTTTAGGACTAAAAAGAAGATTTAAAAATAAGCTTTCTTGAGTTCGGAAACCCTTTTGAGGAAAACCCATGTAATTTTGTGGTTTGGAACACAAAGGTTATAGTGGATCAAGAACGGGTAAAAGCTTTGGTTGGTGCTGAAGAAAAAGTATTACAACTGTAAAACAACTATGTGGAAAACCGTTTGAGTAACGAGGCAAAAGTGAGTGTATTTGCTCCTCTGAAACAAACTCGGACTAACTTCTTTGGCTTTGCTCGAAAAAAGGTTTCTTCCCCGACAATTTCTGACCTGACAAATGATGTTGAGCTTTTCTCTAGGGCTTTTATTGTAAGTCAACACAGAAACTTGGATTTGGACAAGTTTTTTGAATATGAAAATACCAGTGCCCCACCTTCGCTTTCATCAAATGGTGTTCTGCGATCATGTCAGAAATCTCAGCTACTTAAAAATCCTGGAAGAAGTCGTTGATCCACCACAATTCAAAGGATTCTGCGATACAATCATTTACCATGGAGCAGCATTAACACATGCTATTCCACCCAAAACATCGCAGACTTTAGGAGAATACTGTGATACGGAATTCAAAAACAGACTTTTGAATGATGCTGAGAGATTTCATGCAAACAGAATACACATTTTTTGCGATACATACTCAAAAACTTGTCTGAAGGAATGTGTGAGAGATAAGAGTGGCGTTGGTCTTCGTCGCCAAGTAGCACAAGGAAATATGCTACCAAAAAATTGGAATGACTTTCTCTGCTTCCATCAGAATAAGACGGAACTCTACAAGTTACTTGGAGAACATGCATTTTTGAAGTTTGATTGGGACCACATCAGTACTGAGATTGATGACATCATTCGTTCATCTCGGTCGGATGAAACTTCCATTCACGGAGTACAATTTAGGCAACAGAAAGAAGCAGACAACAGGATTTTTCTCTGTTGAATGTGGAGCCACAAAAATTATTATTTGTACAGTAGATACTGATGTAGTCGTTTTGACAATATCTTTCGTTCACATTCTGAAAACTGCGGGACTTCAAGAGATATGGATCTCTTTGGTGCTGGGAAGGGTCAGAGATACATAAACATTAATGCCATGTTTGAAAGTATGGGTGAACATAAAGCTCTTGCATTGAGAGGATTTCATGAATCAACTGGATCAAAGGTAACGTCATCATTTGCAATGAAAGGGAAATAGACTGCCTGGAAAGCGTGGAAATCATTTCCTGAAGCTGCTGAAGCCTTCCAAACTATCCCTCTACCACAAAAGTTTATTTCTGACGAGACTTTTCAAGTTCTGGAGAAGTTTACTGTTTTGATTTCTTACAAAGATAGTAAATCATGTTAGAAGGCTTCTTTTTTACTTCAAAAAATCGCAGTCGACAAGTTTGGAGTCGTGCTTGCTCAGTGCTGGACAACATTGTAATATTCGCCCCTGCTTATAAGGGGTTGTAATATTTATTTACCACGGGTTAGCTCATATATCGGAGCTAGGTTCAATCGTTCGCTCAGATATACCATAAATAAGCAAACACCAACGGAGTATCCTGTATAACAATTTATTCTGTATAACTATAGTACATAATTAAATATTCGTGTAATTTAAATAACGTTGCTGGTTCCTGCGGCTGCTGCAACCAGCGTCATATCCGTGCAGGGAGTATCTGCTGACATCAAAGGCGCTCCGCTTCGAAAGCGTCGAGAATTGTCGGCGTTCTCGTTCGGTTGATTCTGCGGATTCTGTTTTCTGTAAACAAACAACAAATTAAAACTGTTAACGCGAGTTCTCACCCTATTTGTGCAGCTAAAGTTTGTTGTTAAAATACTCCGTGAGGTTCGCCGCACGACGGGACTTCGCTTGTAACTCGATTTATCAAATCGACAGGATTTTCGAGGTTAGCAACCTCGGCACCTCCATGTGTATTCTTCGGCGAGGTTGACGGTTCGATCCGCAGAATTCCCAGGCAAGACGGCCGCTGCAATTCTCAAGGATTAACACAGGTAATTTCCAATTAGATAGCTTGAAGCTTCTAATTCTGCTTGAATAGCAAGGCGCCAAATTTAAAATGCAAGGGAGCTGGGATTTAAATATTACGTTAGTTATTACTGATTTACAAACGGTTTTCGTTGTAGGATATTTACAGGGAAAATATAGCTGGCGTTTCAGACGTTCCTTGCGAAACCACTAAATTGAACTAGCTATTAGGAGGTTTAGGGAAAAATATAGCTGGCGTTTCAGACGTTCCTTGCGGAACCACTAAATTGAACTAGCTATTAGGAGGTTTAGAGGAAAATGTAGCTGGCGTTTCAGACGTTCCTTGCGGAACCACTAAATTGAACTAGCTATTAGGAGGTTTAGGGGAAAATATAGCTGGCGTTTCAGACGTTCCTTGCGGAACCACTAAATTGAACTCAGCCTCGGAACGGTTTCCTAGGTACTGGTAGAGTCGACGGAGGAACTCTCTGGAAGGACAACCTATCAGAAGAAAAGTCTCGGTAATAATCTCTCTGGACAGGACAGGACGAAGGATCGGGAACTAGGTGTTTGCTGGAATGAATGCTGGAGGAGAATCAGGAATCTTTTGGAAATCTCCCTTGAAATGCGTTCTGCAAGCCCTTTTATATGCTTTGTAAAGCTATTAGGTGGGGAGGAACGGCGCGCGTCTCGCCTTTGTTCGCGCTGTTTTCACGGGCGGAACTTCGGTCTGCGCTATCTTATCTTGCTGAAACACACCGGATTCTTGATAACGCGAAAGGTCGGCGACGTTTAAATTTGCAAATATTATTTAATATTGAACTAATCAAATTCAAACGGGAGCTAGCGTTACAACATTCCAGGGCCAGAAGGATGGGGATGGACTATGGTTGCTGGGGAGTGGACGCCGGTTTGGTCTTCTCTTCCCTTCCATACAAGCTACTTTGCACGAACAGCACTAGGGTCGATAATGCAGCAATAAATACAATAAGAGGCATGCGTTTAATTGATTATTTTTAAACCAGCAGTCCAGTGAGACAAATGTCTCATTTAAAAAACAAAAAAGACCGTTTTTCAAATAGAACGCGTATTAAATAAAAACTGTACCCAGACCTGGAAGGTGTCAAAGTGGTTGCCTAACCGATCGACGTTTTAAGCCGCAGAGGATCCCAGCTCCGTTTGGCTGTTGAAACATTTTTATTTAATACGCGTTCTATTTGAAAAACGGTCTTTTTTGTGATTTCTCGAAAACCGGAAGTGTCACGTGACTGAAATTCGGTTCCTGAGCTGACATGACCATTCCAAACATATAACTTTCATAACTTTTTTCCCTATCTCTTACGGTTTGGCTGCTGAAACAGCGTCCCGGACGGACGGACGGACGGACAAGTCTATTAGATAAAGGATTTGTTTCACATTTTCAAGATCATATTGCTTTGTTGATCCAATGCCTTAATATAATAATAATATATAATTAATAATTATCTGCATAGAAGCAGTTAATTTACACGAGTATTTCTGAGTATTTAGTCGTTTTTTGTTTGTAGAAGCTTGTTGCCTTAATGTAAAAAAGTTTTCAAAATATTTAAAATCAATGTTGTTTATGAAAACAAGCCTTTCTTGACATATACGGTATCCCATATACATAAACCTTTTTTATGGAGTAAAAAAGGGATATTGAGCACAATTAAAAACTTACTTATCAATGAAATTCGCGAGAAAAGTAAAATTTGCAGGTTTTTGAAAATTGTGCAGCCCTTAAGGTGTAGAGATAAATTTATAGCGACAAAAAAGTTTCCCCTTTATAAAAGCTATCATACAAAAGAAAGAAAATTGAAATAGGACCATTAGGAGCTGAGGTATAAAAAAAATTAGTGCGCTAATAGGGCGCCATCTTTAATAGCCGCCATTTTGGAGTTCTACACGGATTTTCAAGTGGCTCCCTATCTGTAAAGTTACCTTTTGGTATCAAATATGACCGCAGAAAGTGGCACATTCCAATAAAAAAGTGCAGCTTTTTGGCTTTTTTAGCCACGTACTCAACGTACTAACTTCCTTATTCTGCTTGAATGCATCTTCAATCGCCAACTGCAGCGTATGTGCGGCACACCTCATACCTTTATTGAGAGACAAAAAATAGGAATTTATTATAAAGAAAACTATCAATTATTGCGACTTAAGAGAACACGCCTTTTTTAAATTTTAGGTATCTATATGATTTCACGATTTTTGTTGTGATTCATATAAATTTAAAATTTGTTTCGCATCGGTGCGTTGGCGGCGTGGCAGGCGCGGGGCTGCGGGGAGAGAGGTCGATCGGTAGTGGCGCGAATGTGTCAGGGCAGTGGTGGTGGTAAAGCGTAGTATTGCACTCAAAAAGTGCGCTACGTTAATATAATTATTTACATAACAAGACGTAGAAAGATCCTCAAAAAATATTTTATTTGAAATCGGCAGTGAAGTACGCCGAAATCGTCATTAAAATACGAGAAATCGGCAGTGAAGTAATCCATTGTTTTACGACTTTTTTGTAAGTGGCGAGGCGATAGATAAACGTCAATGGAGCGAACATAACCTACAAAATTTGGTTAAAATGTTGTAATTTCACGATTTCTCGATTTCAAATAAAACATAGTGTACACCTCGGCACTGAAGTTCCTTTTTATCCCTCATGTGGTTTATTTGCCTTGGCCCTACGGGCCTCGGCAACTAAATCCACATTCGTGATAAAAAGTTATACTTCAGTGTCTTGGTATACAAACTACTATTTTTTTGGCGAGAACCGAAAAAAACCCGAAAAAACGAAAAATATTATGAGGGTTGGGGTTCGTTATCTATAATTTATTAAAAATAAAATATGGGTGTGGTTTCGGTTCGGGTCCAGATAAAAATTATGGTTCCGATCCGGTTTTCGGTTCAAAATCTGTCCGGTCCGGGTTCCTGGTTTCTAGATATGTTTTTATCACTTAGCACTTTATTTAATGTTCCTGCGCATCTTGATCCTGTCGTTATTCGTCTTTTAATTTTACTAGAACATTCACTTTTACTGGAAATTTTTATTCCCAGGTATATTGCACTGTTGACTAAGTTAAATGTGTACTCACTATTGTCACTTTTTATTTTTAGGCTGAGGTTTTCAGGTTGGTTTTTGCTCGATGCCATCAGATCCTGGACTTTTGTTGTTTTTTGTTTCCTTGATGACTTTTATCAATTCTTCTTCAGTTGGCTCGCTTTCATGTATAATTGGATCATTTTGTATATGTGACTCATTTGAACTTTCACTGGTATCTTGTGTTAAGGTATTTTTGAAGAGTTGTTCACAAATATTTAGGATTTCTTTGGTTCCTAAGCAGACTTCTTCTTTTTGATTCTTTAACGCGGCTGTGAGCGGTTTAAAGCCTTTTCTCTCATTTTTTATAGTTTTGTAAAATAGTTTTGTGTTCTTGTTTTTATAATGTTCTTCCATTTCCTGCATCTTTTGTTTTGCATTTCTCTTTTCTTATTTCTAATTGTATCGTTTCTTGTTCTTTTATATAGTTCGATGTTTTCTTGTGGATTATTTTGTAGCATTTTTATTTTTGTTTCTTTCCTTTTTTGTATTGCTTTTTTGAAGTCATTGTCGAACCACTCTTGTTTTCCTTTGTGTGTTGGCGTAATTAGTGATAGTGGTACACATAGTAATATTGTGTCTTTGATGTTGCACCATTCATCGTTCACATCTTGTGCTTCGGGTTTTGAAGTTATTATTTTCTTAGTATTTTTTTTCATATTTTATTTTGTCGTATTTTTTGTTGCAGCTAAATTACTTCTTGTTTGTATTGTTTATTAGGACGGGCCTTTTTTGTTTGAGTTTTGCTATTACCTGCATGTGCTCTGAATCGATGTCTGCTCCCCTACATGTTCTCACCTTTAAAATCAGTTCCTGGTGTATTTTTTCTATTATTAGGTGGTCGATTTGGTTAAATATCTTGTTGTGTGGGCTTACCTATCCATGTTGCTTTATGTATGTCTTTGTGTTTTTGCTGTGTACTTTTGACAATCAATCTTTTGCTAGCTGCAAGGTCAATTAGTTTTTGTTCATTCTTATTAGTTGTAACATGTAGGCTTTCTTTTCCAGTTATTTCATAGTTGCTTTCTTGTTGCGTTTATGTCTTCATCTTTATTTTCTGTTGGTATGTGAGCGTTGAGAATTGATATTTTTCTGTACGTTCCTTTTAATCTTATCATGCTTATTCTGTCGGTAATTGTTTTGAAGTCTAGTATTTGATGTTTGATCTCGTTTTTTATTATGAACTCTGTGCCAAGTCTATTTTTTTCTCCTTCTCTTATACACTAGGTAAGATTTTCGTAGTTTGTTATTGTTGTTTCTTTTATATTTAGTTCTTGTACAGCCAGTATATCTACATAATATTTTTTAAATTCTTGTACTAGTTGTTTCTTTTTTCCTTCTTTGTTTAAGCATTGTAAATTCCATGTTGACAAACTAATTACTGTTTCTTTATTTCGCTTATCACCAGGTTTTGGTTGGTTTGTTGACGTCCCTGTACAGATATTTTGGGCAGGCTGGTGCGACTTCCTTCTTGCCCTATGTTTTTCAGCTAGTTTTTAGGGCATGATTGTATTGCTGGGTCTATTTTTTGAAGTTACTTTATGTTTCCATTCCATCTTCATATGTCTCCATCTACTATAATTGAGACTGCACCCTTGTTTTAAAACAATGTAGTCAAGCCACTCAGAGAGACGATAATATTTGGTAGCTACCTTGAAACGCAGCCTCACGCTTCGAAATTTTAGGCTTGGAAGGGTAGCACCTCGATGAATGTGAATGAATCAAACAGTAAATGCCAATTGTTTTTATTATAAAAATAAAGCCTTATTTATACAGATATATTTGCTTACGAACTACGATTCAAAGTGCAAAGTATTTTAAATTTACTGTGTCGCTATAACATTTCATAACAGACATCAACGCTTAAAGCAAGTTTATTTCCGTGATGCTGCATTTATGTTACAGTGATCTCTGATTACTAGATCATTTATTTACTCACGGTTGTTTAACTTGCAGTTGTGGCATTTAAACTTCATAGATGTGAAATTAGAATTGCATTTTAAACCTATGAACTGTTATGAACTGTATTTCGTAAATTTGCAAAGGAAATTGAAGTCTGTTTAATTCTAGATTAAACATATTGCCAAAACTCCAGATTAAGAACGACAAAAGAAAAGAATATGTCCCCGTAAATACTCTACTTATTAATACACGACACTGTGTTTCTTAAATTTTGAAATGGATTTTAAACCTGCTTAATTCGAGATTAAACATGAAACAAGAAAAAAAATTTGCAAAAACAATGTCACAAGGTTTTGAACGAAAAATAAAACAAAGCCAATAAGGTTCTAAACGACAAAACAACGTCTCACACGTTGGGATGCCAAGAAGTTAACAATCTTGTTTAATATTGTAATCTCCTCCTGCCAAGAATATATTTTCTAGGGTGGTATAAAACTCCGTATACTGTTTTGAATCCTTAGATAGCTGTGATTTGTGCAATGTGCTTCCGAGATTAGCATTATATCCACATCATGCTCCCTTGGGAAAGCTAATACTGCAAGACCGTGGTTGACTAGGCCGTTAGCATTCCACACAGTTATTTTCAGGTGTGGATTTATTAGTTGAGTATACCTAACAATTTAGACACAATGTTCATCATTGTGTCTATGCGTTGAGCTGTTTGCTCAACTAACTTCTCCAGTCTGGAGATTCCGTCCTTAGCTTTTGAGGTTTTGTAGTTTTATCACTGAGGTTGCTGGTTGTTTAATGTTTTTTCTTTAATGACCGCAGAAAATGAATGTATTTCAGTGATTTTTTTTATAAAGCCGGAGCTTTGTTTTGCGCTTGCTATTGGGAGATTCTTGGTCTTAGGGGTGGGAATTTTCTTAGTCGAGGGTCTTTGCTGAGGCGTGCAGAAGTGTCTGGTGTGTATTAAGCAGCGGCTGCCATGCTAATAAGTTTTTGCTTGACATTTCTGGGCGCTTCCGGCGATTCCCTCTTCTTTTTCGCTTTATGACCTTTGTTTATTCGGAAGGTTTTTTGAATTCCTCTTGCATTTTGGTTTTAGCGATTCTGGTTTTGCGACAGTTTTGGTTGCTTTTCTACTTTATTCATTACTTCTACGCTGGAAGTGTGGAGTCAATATTATGCTGCTGCATCACTGCAGGTGTGTTATTATGAATAGCATCGAATGTTTGCTGATCCTGCATACCTGTTGGGTACATTGCGCGAGATAATATTATCAGCCGACGGCAAACCGCGCCCTCGTTTTAATGGGAAATGAGTAATGCGACTGCGGGTAAATCTGATATACGTAAGTAGTTGAAAACTACTCATAGCTTTAGTTTTTGGCTATCTCCTTAGGAGATGTTACCGTAACCACGGGGTGTGTGTGTGTTGCCTAGCTAAGGACAATACATGGAAATTGGTAATAGATATATTGTGTCATAAAGTTGTTAATATTGGTAAAAAATTGCAAATAATAGTATAGTGAGACGCCTGAACAGCAAAAAACAAGCGGGAGATACCTTTAGTACTAAAAACAAATAGAATAATTATAGAAGATAAAAAGAAATATTCAAGTTAGGGGTTAGACAGAGCCAGTAGATATAGGAGAGTACCGCCACGTCCGCCATGTTTATTCCTCTGACATATGCGTCACTCTGAGGTTTGTTAGAGACCCTAAGGTTTGTGACACAATTCCGTCAACGTGACGTTTGTTGGCAATCTAAAACTTTATTTAAAATTGGCAAGACTGTAAGTCTATGTCAATTTTGAGGTTAGTAGGTTAGGTTTTGCGTCAGTTTTGACACAAACTGATGCAAAACATAACCTGCTAACCTGGAATTTGACATAGACTTACAGTCTTGCCAATTTCAAGTAAAACTTTAGACATGCCTCAATCAGTTATTGCTGATGGGAACAAAAATGGCAGCGATGGCGGCATTTTCACGGATAAAAGAATAGCGGTACTCTCCTATATCTACTGACTCTGTGGTTAGACAGAGCCAGTAAATATAGAGAGTACCGCCATTCTTTGATCCGTGAAAATGCCGCCATCGCCGCCATTTTTGTTCCCATCAGCAATGACTGATTGAGTTATGTCTAAATTTTTACTTGAAATTGGCAAGACTGTAAGTCTATGTCAAATTCGGGGTTATCAGGTTATGTTTTCCATCAGTTTGTGTCAAATAACAAACAAAACCTAACCTACTAACCTCGAATTTGACATAGACATGCAGTCTTGCCAATTTTAAGTAAAATTTCGGATTGCCAATAAATGTCACGTTGACGGAATTGTGTTACAAACCTCAAAGTGACGCATATGACAAAGGAACAAACATGGCGGACGTGGCGGTACTCTCTATATCTACTGGCTCTGTGGTTAGAAGGATTAGAGAGCCATCTATTGAAGGACAGTATAAGCATACGCCAGCGAGAAAGCGGGTTGGAGCTTGAACTAAGTAGAGCTCTAATACAGGAAACTGCAATTACGACGCGGTGCTTGTCTGAACTGAAAATAGATGAACCACAGTATATAAATATATACAGTGCCTTTATATAGACAGTGGCGACAACGGGGTGTGCTATTTTTGATTGGCTCCCTAGATCACGTGGTTTTTGCGGCCATGTTTAGGCTAAATTACCTGTGATTCGTGTTATACTTTTGGCAGTACTGAAGTGTATTGTCAGTCTATGTCAAATTCGAGGTTAGTAGGTTAGGTTTTGCGTCAGTTTTGACACAAACTGACGCAAATCTTAACCTGCAAATCTCGAATGTTTTCAGTACTGCCAAATTTAAAACACGTATCACAGTCGACTCTGATTACGGATTTAAATGAACACCAGTTAGAAATTTGCCTAAATATGGCGGCGGGGGTGTGGCGTAGTTGTATTGTCGCCACTGTCTATATAAAGGAACTGTATAAAAATACTGTGGATGAACGAATAGTGAAGAAGCAGGAAACTGTCAGATAGAAAGAACAAGTCAAAGTTGCAGTAAAAGAGGGCACTGTACATTTCAAAATTAAAATTAATAAATAATAAACCTGGATTCTAGTAGATTAAATAATACCGTTTAATAAAAACAAAAAAATGGAAGTAATTCTTAAAGAGATTAATGAAAATCTGGGAAGAATGGAAGAAAGAGGGAATAGAATTGACAGAATGACAGAATGCAGACAGAAATTACAGTACTCAAAAAAGAACAATGGACGGGAAAACAAGACCCGGAAGAAGAAGGGTATCGTGGCTAAATAACTTACAAACATGATTTAATACAACCACAGTGGGCCTTTTCAGTCCTGCGGCCTACAAAATACTCATTACCATGCTGACAGCCAACATTCGAAACGGACAGGCACTATAAGAAGAAGACGAAACTAGAAGACATAGAGAAGAAAATGTCAGTATAGTTGAGAGAAAACGGTATTGTGCACTGTCTCCTTCGCAGATGATCAAATTGTAGTTGCTCAGAACAAAAAAGATGTAGAATATATAGAAAATTAAAAAAGAATATAAGTGGGAGAGTTTGCATGTAAACATGTCAAGAGAAAAATATTTATGCTTAGGTTCAGCTGATGATATTTAATTAAATAATGATGAAAAGATTCAGGCTTGCGAAGATTATACATGGTATGAAACCAGAAAGAGTTGGAAAATGTGAAAAAAAATATAAACGAAATAATACCAGATGGAAGAAAGGTCATAAGGGCACTCAGATCTATACCATGTGCTAAAACAATGATACGCAACATAAAAAACAACTATATAACTAACTGATAAAATGTGCAATGGTTTTGGCTGATCAACAAAAAACAAGAAAAGAAAGTACTAACAATGGAGCTGGATTATTGACTTAGATCTGCATGAATATTTCGGCAAGTAAGAACCTCGAGAATTCGAAAGGTAATGGAGAGCCTGAAAACGTTGACGCATGATATTTGTGACAAACAACTGGTACGGCTGTGTTCAAGGAATAGACCAAGAACGAGTTTTGCAGCTAATGATACACTGCTCACCATCAAAAAGATAAAGATAGAGATTAGATGAACTGGGAACTGCAAAACATAGCAAAACATTTTTCAAACTGGATGTATACAGAAAATTTATTTTAATAGTTAACATAAGCGTTTTGTTTCTATGCCTCCATTTAATCATACAGGTATTTCCATAGTTACAAATGAGACCAATAGATTAGAGCCTGTATTTTACGAGTAAACTTAGAAATTATTACTTGTCAAAAAAACAATTAAAAGTTATCCTAATGTATACCACTGATGAAAAGATACAACACACAAGTTGTTCCTACATATCTACTTTTTAGTTGTATACCTACATTCCGGTAACAAAATTAAAGTTTCTTATTATCAAGTACTTAATTCAAATTCGTATGTTAACTCGTAAAATAAACGCTCTAATCTATTGATTTCATTGGTAACTATGGAAGTGATCTATATGATTAAATGCTAGCATAGAAACGAAACTACTATTTTAACCATTAAAATAAATTCACTGTATAAAATAAATGTTTACTGTTTTTTAAAGAAATCGTATATGTATTTAATCGATTGTTGCTTGCATATGTTACATTAGTTACAGTATTATGATAACCACAGTGTCTCAATTGTACTGCAGCGTTAGTGTTTAGATAGGCTTAACTAACTGCATTAATATTAGAATTGTATTCAGAGAAATAAAACACGAGGTTTCAGTTTCAAACATGAAAGACAATTGTTTATTTATTAAAACATATATGTGTAACCTAGCAATCTATACTAGGTCACATGCAGTCATACCCCCCCAAAAAATATTTGATTTGGTTATCTGGGGTTATATTTTTTGAGAAGAAAAAACTATGGAGAACTGACTATAAATCAGTAAATAGTTATCCCTAGGTGCAAAAAACTTCTATCTTTTCAACAAGAACACTAACGATAACAGTGAACATTAAATACAACGAACAACTAAAATATAACAATATAAATTGCACAACACAGGTAGCAGCAACGATTTTTTTTCGAGCTGCAATCTTGTAGCTATAGCGTTGATTGTTGTCTGCAAGCAAATGTGTCTCGCAGAATTCTGAAATCAGAAAGCAGAGCGAGCAGCGGAAATTTACATGGTCTACCTCAAATGAACTAGAAAACTACCTTTCAAGCAGTATCATTGCATTACGTACTACTGTAAGCAGGTTTAAGGCGGTCAAAGCTTACAGTACCCTTAACACATTGCAAAACAAAGAACTTATAGGTCCTTTCAATTACTTTAAAAGGGCCCAGATATGTAGGCTTAAGACCCTTTGTTTGCGTGCTGTTGCGCAAGAACACATGTGTACAATTTGCCAAATCTTTGTTGATATAGCATTTTAACATATTTCTTTTTTGAAAAAATACTGTTGTGTTGCAATGTGTGACTTAATTTCATTAGCGAAAGGTGATAAATTTGTCAATGATGAAAGGGGTTTTTCTTCAAAGAAATCATTAGGAAGTCGAAGAACTGGCTATATTTGTAGATTTGTCGATCCAAATCGGTGTGCCTTTTGAAGTTTTAGTTTTTGTAAAAGAAAAATTCGATTTCCTCAACAATTGTTGCAATTCTGGATCCGGAAATGCTAATAGGAGCGTTTCCTACCGGGTGTACAAGCAGTGTAGCTCTAATTAAAGCGTTTTTAGCTGCTTCAAAAGCCCTAATATGACAACTATCAAAACAAACAGCTTTATTGCTGCTTTTGCCCGGAATAACTAAGGCATGAAGTGGTGCCAGAATTTCAGCACACTTTGGAATGAATCTATGATAATATGTTATCATTCCTATAAAGTTACGTAGCTGCTTCTGTGTTGAGGGCACAGCGAATTCCTTAATTGCGTCAACTTTTGAATTCTGGGGTGCTATTCCTATAAATGCTGTTTAACAGTCCCACTAAATACTAAGATATCGTCTAAGTAGTAAAATGCAAAAGAAGACATCCCTGCGAATAGTTGGTGCATTAATTTACACCAGCTACTCTGTGCTTTCGATAATCTAAAATTGAGTCGCCTATAGCGAAAAGCTCCAAGGGGAGTTATTATGGACCTCTTATCCATATCCTGCGGTGTTATTGGTATTTGAAAGTAGGTTTTTTTCCAGTTCAACTTCGTGAAGATGGTTGCCCCAGCAATCCGGTAGGTGGAGTCTTGTATGAACGGCACAGGGAACATGTCTCTTATTGTTACAGCGTTTGGTCGTCTGTAGTCTCCGCACACACGGTACGAACCGTCTGCTTTGGCCATCATATGTATTGTAGAAGCCCAGCGACTGCTGGATCGTTCAATTATCTCCAACAGCTCTTTCAGGTGACCCTCAAGAAACAGCAATTGATTAGGATTTAATCTACGACATTTTGCAAACCTCGGTGGTCCTACAGTTTCGATACGATGAACAACAGAATCACAGAGTGTTTAATAGGAGCGTTCATATCAAACTCATTTAACAATGACGGATATTCGCTCAAACAAGCGCGATGTGCACTAGGTATACTATCAGGAATATTGAGAAGCATGTTTTGCGATAAAGCATTACTACTTGATATATTACTGGTAGAAGGATTATCAATTGATAGCATAGCAGGCAAAGTGCAAGAATTGTTGTTTAAACCGCAAGCTTCTACAGCATTATTAAGCACTGGTGGTTTCGGTTGTAATTGTTGCGAATGCAAATTAGATTCTACAGCAGAATGCGGCATGTGACCCATCAAGGTTTGATGCTGAACCCTATATGCAGACAATGCGGGTAACGTCACACTGGAAGAGGTCGGAAAAGAATCGGTAGATTCGAAGAAACTGATAGAAGTGGACGCGGAACATGCCGAGAATGATAAGGAAACATCAACGGATGAGCAGGTTGTCCTACATTCTGAAAAGTAGGTGAAACAACGGGCTGTGTTGCATTAAGATTTGCAGAAGGCCAAGCTAAGGGTGCAAGCAAGCGATTAGAAACCACAGAAGAAGCAGCTTGTGATTCGGTGCGACCTACAGAAAATCGTTCGCCTGTACCTAGGAATGGGTTTTTAATAGAAAGCATTCCGGTAACACAATTTATGCTTATTTTGTTAGCACTTTAGGAATCAAGACCCATTATAGCCGTAGTAATATTAGCGAAGTAGAAAGACCACTTAACTAAAGTTTAAACATGGAAAATTGACATGTAAGTTGTACGCACCCTTCTATATTTATCCGGGTGTTATTGGCTGTAAGAACAGCTGTGGGCAATAAGGATTTCTTAGTGGTTACGCAAGCTTCAGGCAAGAAGCGTTTTGGGACAATCGAGATTGTCGAATCAGTGTCTACAACGAATTTTATCTTGTTTCGCTGGTCAAACAATGAAATTATGTCTACCTTTTGTTTTTGCGAATCTGGAAGAACGGGGAATTTTTCCAGATTATAATATTTAGTTTCTTGAATTAAAACAGCACGGTGGTCTGCACGGCGTTGATTTGTTCCCATATCTGCCGTGATAATAGCACATTCTGGGTGATTGTTGAATATTAATAGATCGAGTTTGTTTTGCAACAGTTTGTTGTAGATTCCATCTAAAACTAAGAGGCTGAAACTTCAAATTTTCTGATAGGACAGTTGTCATATCAGTCAATTTCTCGATTGAAGTATTTAATTTACTTAAGCATTGTACTTGCAAAGCATTAACAGGTAAATCAGTTTCTACAGTATTGTTTGGAGCCCCCAAAGCGCTTAGTTTATGAATTTCATCCAGCTTCGCTGTCAAACTTTCAATTGATAAGTGGTCATGACATGCAGCTATGATGCGAAGGTTTTGCGGAAGTTTAGACAGGAAAAACTGTCGTAGAAAAGCAACTGGGTACTCCATACCACTAGTAAGTTTAAATATCTGGTACCAAAAATCTGAAAGATTACCTACCGCTAAATTGAATTACGTTCAATAGCATGGACAATCATTCAGATGTCGTTCCGGCATAAGCTTGAATCAAACGTTGTTTAATATTTGTGTATGGGAAATGAGGCGGTTGATCGAGGCCTACGATAGAACAGGCCACCGCATTCAGTTTTAATGGCGTCGACCGGAGTCATAGCTCGATCGGCGCTCGAAGGGGTGACAGCCTCAGCGCGATATGCAACACAGTTCATCCGTGGGATTATAATAATAATTATTACTAGCAGTCCAGTGAGACAAATGTCTCATTTAATAAAACAAAAAAGACCGTCCCGGACGGACCAGCGTCCCGGACGGACGGAAATCACGTGATTTCTCGAAAACTGGAAGTGTCACGTGACTGAAATTCTGTTCCTGACCTGACATGACCATTCCAAACATATAACTTTCATAACTTTTTTCTCTATCTCTTACGGTTTGGCTGTTGAAACAGCGTCCCGGACGGACCAGCGTCCCGGACGGCCGGAAATCACGTGATTTCTCAAAAACCGGAAGTGTCACGTGACTGAAATTTGGTTCCTGACCTGACATGACCATTCCAAACATATAACTTTCATAACTTTTTTCTCTAGCTCTTACGGTTTGGCTGCTGAAACAGCGTCCCGGACGGACCAGCGTCCCGGACGGCCGGAAATCACGTGATTTCTCGAAAACCGGAAGTGTCACGTGACTGAAATTCGATTTCTGACCTGACATGACCATTCCAAACATATAACTTTCATAACTTTTTTCTTTATCTCTTACGGTTTGGCTGCTGAAACAGCGTCCCGGACAAAACAGCGTCCCAGACAGACACGTCTATTAGATAAAGGATGCTTACCTTATTCTTGTTTAATAAGATTTTCGCATAAACAAATAAATAAATATAACACAAGCTTTGTTAGCATATGCACATATTATGTTTAATGTAATGAGAAACATAGGTCGGTAACGTAAGTCAATATTATTGAGCACAATAAAATAACACTACAAAAATGCGCATATGTACATTTTTAAGAATGGATGCATAAACAACATAAAAACTTAATCAACATATAAGTAAACATTTGAAAAAAAATATAAATTAATAATAACTACAGTAGGTATATGTTCTATATATCTAAATATGTACATTATTTTCTACAGGAACCCTTCAGTTTTCTGTTTTCGCTTTTAATTTTTTCCTTTTCTCTAATCATGTTATTTTTTAATTTAGAATAATTATTTAGCAAAATATTAGCAAAATAGTTGAGACATAGTTGAACTAATTTAGTTTTGCTTAAACCACAGGACTCACAATTATCAATATTATTATGTTCAAGTTGCAGTTCATCAAGAGTCAACTTTACGAGTACTGATTTCTGACATTTTACATTCAAAAAATCAATCTCGAATCTTTCGGAAATTAAAACTTGAAAAATTGAGTAAGCTTTCAAAACAATATTAACTAGGTACTCTGACGGGTATTTTAATCCACCGCGATCTATAAATTCAAGATATCGATATGTATCATGGGAATCTATTTCAACTAAAAGCTCTCTGTTACAAGATAATTTACGTTGACAATGTATGCACTGAATTTTGGTATGTGATGTTTTTTGGACAATATACCCTCCAATATAGATTAATACTTTGATGTCATTATCCGAATAATTTATTAAACTTGTATCAATATCCTGAAAATGTGTAGCATCTTCGTCATCTCGATCAATAGGTAATTCTGTCTCACACAACGATAAGAAATCTTTAATTTGGAATTCTCCATGTTTCGAGGACTGCAATTTAAGTAAATCTAATATTTTGAGTTTTCTCTCCGATTCTAAGATCTGACTAACAGTAATATTGTAATTTGAACCAGACATTCCACGATATCGTCCAAATCTCCCCTCTAAATCGTCTGACTGAAATTTACCTAATAACACGTATTCAAAGTTTAAAACATTTAAAAGATAGTGGCACAAATCTATCATGGCTTTTGCAGTATGCGTTAAAGCAAAATGGGTTTCTTTCGTCAGCTTACCAATACAGGTTGGAGAACAATCTATCTCATTCCAAGCCTCAACCCATTTTACAAAGGATTTAAGGAAGTTAACGTTCTCGTCATCCATTGTGTAAATAGCACTTCTATAATTATCCCTTTTCCTGTCCGCTGTGAACTTTGACTTGCAGTTTACGATTTTCCAAAAACTACAAACTATTTGCAAAAATATTACTGTTCCATATGACAACTCACCAGAATGAATTTCCAAAGCAGATATGTTTTTTTCGTCAAATAATTTTAAACATAGATTTACGTTTTGTCGTTCTAAAGAAGACGGAAATAATGACTTTGAAGACAAACTTGGAGCCATTTTGACAAGTTTCTGTTGTTCTGATATATACAATTGTTTCAGGTCTCTTACACAAGCATTGTGTACCGACTGATCAGCTTCACTATAAGGAAACTTCGGTATTCGGAATGTTTGATTAATGTCTTTTTGGTTTAGCCAATTATTTCTGATGCATTTTATAATATGTACAGTATCAAACAATATAAAAATGGTTTTATTGGAATCATAAGGATTTTTCAAACTTGGAACTAAAGTACCACCACACAAATTTTCAAAACATTTACGGTTCACTCGATTGTTATCGAATATTATAGTTAAAATGTGATATCCAGTCTCTGTTAAAACTTTTACCACATTCAAAAGAAGTTTCAGGAGATAATCTGATGTAAGATTCTTCACAGGATATAATGCTACAACATCTTTATTTTGGGAAAAATATGACGATATCATGAAAGCTTGAATAGTAGAAGCAGCTAAATCAGAAATCTCATTAGAACAAACTCCTTCAATTTTGCCGCCTTTGTATGTAATATCCGACTTGACGTAAACCTCATCCAACATCAGTGTACCATATTTTTCCCTCGAATCAAGATGTTTTAATTTTTCGCTTAAATACTTTCTGTGACAATTTGTAATGCCTGTATTTTCCGATCCCAATTTTAAGGAGAGTTTTTGAATGTGTTTTGGATGAGGTAAAGTTAATGAAGAATTACTTCTGTTTTTTGTACGATTAACTTGATAAGAGGCTTCCACGAATGGGGCCCCCAATTAATCCACTGCGAGTTCCGGTTCAATGGGATTGCCGGGAACTGCCACTTAATAACCCTAACTTGGGTTCAGTTAGTTGTTGGAGTGAAACAAGACTTAACAAACACGAATATATTGAGTAACAACGATTACAAACGTCACTGATGGACCGATGGTTTTTTACAAAAGCTTCAACTGTTGTGACACGCTTGGATTGGCCACGCGAAAATAGCGAATTGCGCGTAACCGTAACACAAAACAACCTGGAAAGGTCTTCTCCAGGGAGTTAGAACGACCGCAACCCAGCACAAAGCATAGCTGCTTGCTTCCTCGAGACTCTGATTCTAACTAACTCTGAATTTACAACGAGGCGAACTCGCCAATTCAAGGAGGGGCAAGCTCAAACACTATTGGCTGAGGCGATCCTGCGTAGCCAATCGGAGCGTCGCACGTAGGAATAAATACTTATTCTAAAAATCTTAATGCTAAGCTCTCTCAATGAGGCAATTGAAAGAAATCCATAAACCCATGATTCCCAAATATGCTAAGTCGGCTTAAGTTCTATTAGAAAATGTATCCATCCGCTTAAAAGCCATTAAGGGAAGCTTACAAATTCCTTTCCAACATTAACAGAGGCAAACAAATACGGCAAGATGCAAACTTGACTTTACCACGACCTTTGAATGAGATAAAACAGTTATGACTTGAATTACGTGATTAATTATAATCAAAAAGGTTTTGATGCACGCATCTGTGTGAATCAAACATGCCGCCCCCGAAGTGCCGACTATGGCACGACGTGATTAAATCCCAAAATTAAACTGAAATCTAATACTACAAAATAATCAAATGCATAACAAGAACTAATGACAGATGATAATCCAAGAGTCTTACAGATAACTTACAACTAGCATGAATACAAGCAAAGAAACAACTAAACCTAGCAAAATGTTCAATTAGCGAAAACTACCAACTAAGAGCAAAGTCAATGTTTATTGCCCTTGATCGCAATGATCGTCTTTGGGTAGGATGTACACTTTACGCACCGAGCGTTTCAGGAGATTCCCTCGGGAATCGCGCACTTGCACCACACGCACAACACCATCCGCTCCTGGATATGTGGCCGAAATGATTGCCAGTGGCCAAACGGTAGCTTGGAGATGCCTCGTCGTGGACGAGTACCACGTCGCCCACCTGGGGGGCTAGAGACGTGCTGGAGGACTTCCACTTAGGCCGGCGCTGCAGGAGGTGGAGGTAGTCCCGGGACCAGCGATCCCAAAACTGCTGGGACAGCCGCTGGACCAGGCCATAGCGGCTGAGACGATTTTCCGGTATGCCCTGGAGTTGGGCTTCCGGAAACGAAGTCAGCTTCCGACCGATCAAGAAGTGGGCAGGAGTAAGGACTTCGGGGAATGAGGCGTCGGTAGGGAGAACACAGAGTGGACGGGAATTTAGTATCGCCTCCACTTGAGTCAGCATGGTGTAATACTCAACGAAAGTTAACTTTGCATTGCAAGATATTCGCCTTAAATAATATTTCAATGACTTTACCCCCGCTTCCCAAATGCCGCCAAAGTGCGGAGAGCGTGCCGGAATAAAATTCCACTTAATGTTATGTTTCGACAATTCTTCCCTTATGCATTGCTCACTAGAGCCTGACAGGATATTTTTTAATTCCGATAGCTGATTTCTGGCACCGGTGAAACAGGTAGCATTGTCAGAAAATATGTTGGAGGGTAAACCGCGTCTGGAGATGAATCTCCTCAACGATGCGATGAAAGCCTCCGTCGTGAGGTCTTCCACGAGTTCAAGATGAATAGCCTTCGTGGCCAAACACACAAATAGGGCTACGTAAGCCTTTACTTCTTTCGCGCCTCGCCCGGATTTGTTTTTTATAAACACGGGACCCGCGTAATCTATCCCGCAATTGCTGAAAGGGGGAGAGGGTGTGACACGAGCTTCGGGTAGTGATCCCATCAAGTGTTCATTCATCTTAGGCTTGGCCCGGAAGCATATCACGCAATTGTGTATTACTTTACGTATTAGGTCTTTGGCCCTCACGATCCAAAACTTATCCCGCAATGAGGCTAGTAACACCGAGTGTCCACAATGCAAGAGCCGCAAATGCTCTTGCTTCACGATTAGCAACGACAAAGGGTGACTAGCTGGTAACAAAAGGGGATGTTTCTGATCAAAGCTTAGATTGGAGTTTTCTAGACGGCCGCCCACGCGCAGTAGGCCCTGATCGTCCAGAAATGGGTTTAGAGAAAGCAGCGCACTATTTTTGGGCAATGGCGCCTTTTTAGACAAAACTGCTATTTCTCCGGAAAAGACTTCCGCCTGTGCAATTTTGATCAGGCGGCGAGTAGCGTCCTCCAATTCGTCAATGGCTGGAGGTCCCGACCAGCGCGTTTCGGTGTTTCTGTTTCTCGCGAGACGCAGGCAGTACGCGACTACGCGCTGTAATTTTGTAAAACTGGAATAGCGCCTGAAAAGTTCAAATTCTGGGACGCGATGGTGAAGAGTGGCCACTACTGGGCGCGACTCTTGGGCTGCTAGCTCACCCGAATCAATTTTAACGGGCTGGGGTTTTAAGTCCGCCTGTGACAAAAATTCTGGCCCGTGCCACCACAAGCGTGAGTTGAGTAACTCCTGGGGTAACATTCCCCTGCTAATTATATCGGACGGGTTGCAATTTGTACGCACGTGAAACCATTCTTCCCTATTGCTTAGTTCGTGAATCTCGGACACCCGGTTCGCGACGAACGTCTTCCAATTACTTGCATCCTTATTTATCCAGTGCAGAGTTATGGTAGAGTCTGACCAATAGTACACGCGGTCAAATTTAAATGCGGAGGAATCGAGTATAGTTTTAATCAAACGAGCCAACAGTATGGCTGCGCAAAGCTCCAAACGAGGCAAGGATATTGTTTTTAATGGAGCGACCCTTGACTTAGCACAAAGCAAATTGGTGGTGACATTACCGCGCGCGTCAACGCAACGTATATACACGGCGCACCCGTAGGCTACAGAACTCGCGTCCGCAAATCCGTGGAGATCTATCGAATTTATGTCATCGCAAATTACCCGTCTCGGAATTGCCAATGAGCCTAAAGCGCGTAATGAAGAATGGAGTTGGTCGTATCTGGAGCGCATCTCCATGGGCACCGTTTCGTCCCATGACAACTTCAACTGCCAAAGCCGTTGCACGAGAAGTTTCAAAGTTAGAACGCTTGGACCAAGTAGTCCCAAGGGATCGAATACCTGAGCCATACTAGAGAGTATAGCCCGCTTGGTAACTGATTTGCAACAGCTAGGGTTCACTCTGTAACTTAGCACGTCCCGCCGAGTATCCCAAAAAATGCCGAGAGTTTTCTCCGTGGCGTCTTCCGTCAGAGAAATGGGCTCCATGCTGCCGCGATCTACACCAATGGCGCTAGCTACTTCACTGTCGTTGGATGCCCACTTTCGCAATTCAAACCCGTACCCCGACAAAGCGCTACTAATTTCGAATTGCGTTTTTATGGCTTCCGCCCTATTTTCAAAACCAGTCAGTAGGTCATCTACATAAAAATCCCGGCGAATTCTTAATGAGGCCTCTGGAAGCGATGCTTCGATTTCCTGGGCGATTTGTATCAAGCACCTAGTTGCTAGGTACGAGGCTGATTTAGTACCGTAGGTGACCGTTAATAATTTGAAGCATTTTACCGCTGAGGTTTTGTCGTCACGCCATAAAATTAATTGGTATTGCGTCTGCGAGGGGTCCACGAGAATTTGCCTATACATTTTGGCGCAATCTGCTTTCAGCACGTACTTGAATTGCCTAAAGCGACAAAGAATTGCAAACAACGACTGCTGGACCACTGGGCCCTTATGTTGAAGGTCGTTAAGCGATACTCCGGAGGAGGACGCACAACTGCCGTCAAAAACAACGCGATGTTTGGTCGTTGAACTGTCCTCCTTTATGACTGGCAAATGTGGTAAATAAAACCTAGGATGAGGAAGGCTCGCTTCGTCGTCCACCTTGCTCAAGTGACCAAGCGACTCGTATTCTTTGAGAAATGCGGAATACGCGGTTTGCAACTCGGGATTTTTTGACAATTTGTTTTCTAATGAATAGAAACGCTTTAACGCTATACCGCGCGAGTCTCCCAGCGATGGAGCATCTTTCCTGAAAGGTATGCTCACGATGAACCTACGCGGCTGCGACGACGCCCGTTTCGTAGTCGATTGAAAATGGTCTTCGCAAAATTTGTCATCAGCAGAGAGTCGGCCTGATGAACCGTACGCCCCCTCGATTTCCCAAAATCTCTGAATGCCGTGCTCGATGCCGGTTACACTTAAATGAACTCTATTTGAACGAATGAGCGCTCGATTTTCGACATTCATGTTTCCGCCTAAAACCCAACCAAAAAGAGTTTTTGTTAAGAATGGCTTCTCTGGGCCCAATTTCACCTGTCCCTGACAGAGCACTTGCCAAAAGACATTCGCGCCTAATAAAAGATCAATCTTTCCCGGTGTATTACAATCTGAATCGGCTAGCACAATGTTTGGTGGGATCTTCAAATCCCTCAACGAGAAAGAAAGGGCCGGCAGAGGGTCCGTAATTTTGTCTAACACAATACAGCTCAAAATGTCCTCGTATTTCCCGTTACGGGAGCGGATTCGAACGTTTGCTCTGAATTCAGCGTTCAGAGCCCTGGCACCAACACCCGACAGTGAGGTGATATTACCTCGTTTCTCAATTTTCAAATTTTGACACAAGTCGGCGCTAACTAAGTTAAGTTGGGATCCGGGGTCCAAAAGAGCTTTTGCCCGGGAAAATGACCCGGAGGATCCTTCTACGAATACGCTAACCGTGGACAATAAAACTTGCGCTGGCGCCGCGATTGCAGGACGGCTACAAGCTGCTGAAACGGATGCGACGGGTGCCTCGCTCGGGGAGACGGCCCCGACCTCCCGTGCGTCACTGCTGGATTCTGGCGGTCCAGGACGCGGCGACGAAGTATTTTCGTGCGCGTCGCGCTTTGGACGCAAACACAGTAAAGTATGGTGCTTTTTTCTGCATACGCGGCATCTCGACGATGTGCATTTTACCACGAAGTGTCCGGGCTTGAGACAATTGTTGCATAATTTCAAACGACGCGCCTCTTCGATACGAGCGTTTACCGACAATTTTGAGAATGATTCGCAAGCGCTAATCGAATGATTACTATTTTTGCAAAAATCACAAGAGTGATTACCTTGCTCTCTGGCTACATGAGCGCGTGCATGACTTTTTTGCTCGGATCCCTGATTTCCCAAACTCGAACCTATTTTCGCAGCTTCCAGCGAACCTAATAAGTGACTTTTGCTCTCTAAAAAATCTAACAACTCTCGCAAAGTAGGAAATTGTCCGGCATGTTTGCATAATTCCCAGTCAGTCTGCATTGCTGAGCTGAGCTTCGAAACTATGATATGTATTAGTATGGTGTCGACTGTGGGTTCCCCGTACGCCTTTAAAATTTCCAAAATTCTAACTACACTATCGAGCAGCCTTTGAACAGACGAATGTGAATCCTTTTTTACGTTCTCTAAACTGAATAACGCATTTATGTTTGATTTTACGATCAGTTTCTTATTTTCAAATCGCTTGACTAGAATGTCCCAAGCAATGGTATAGTTATCGTTGGTAACTTTTAACGACGAGATTGAACTAGCAGCTTCTGCCTTAAGGGAAGAAATCAAATAGTAAAATTTCTGAACGTTGGTCAAATTAACGTTGTTATGAATAAGCGACGTAAAGGAGTCATGAAATTGAACCCAATTCTCGAATTTCCCCGAAAAGGAAGGCAAATCTAAGGGTGGTAATCTTAATCCAGCGAGCTCTCCTGAAGGGCCACTTTGCGAAGAATTTTGACCTACATTCGGTTTTATACCCGAACTGATCTTATTTTTTGATAAGAATTCCTTTACTGCGCTACTAATCTCGCTAAAATGAGTCATAAAAGAGTCAAATTCATTGAAAAGTTCATCAAAGTTTTCAGCGTCGGCCTCCATTAGGCCCTCCATTGACTTCTTATACTCATCCAACAAATTTTGGAAACAACTAAACTCTTCTGACAAGTTGCCGACCTCGTGAGCCTTCACGGGGCTGGACGAAGAAATTCTATGAAATAGAGTTTTGAAACGATCTACTTGGGCTTTTATGAATTTGCAACGAGTGGTTAAAGTGCGAGTTTCCGACATGACCGCTGATGTCGAACGAGTTTCCACCATGACTGACACAAGCAAAAAACAGCACTAAACGAAGGTGTAATGGAAAAGGACTTACTTTTGATTTGAGAACGTAATAACTTCTTGACGAACAGAAAACCAACCCGCTGCCGATCGCTGCCGCTTGACGTGGGACCTGGACTCGGTGTAAGCTCTCGATGGTTGAATTTCCTGGTGTTGGCGAAGCTTCTTGACGCTCTCCGACGAAACGATGTTGGAGCAATTGCATCCACCAGCTACTGGAAACTTGTACACTCGCGTTTTTTAGCTTCTTCCACATCCGGCTCGAAGGACCAATGTTTGTTGTACGATTAACTTGATAAGAGGCTTCCACGAATGGGGCCCCCAATTAATCCACTGCGAGTTCCGGTTCAATGGGATTGCCGGGAACTGCCACTTAATAACCCTAACTTGGGTTCAGTTAGTTGTTGGAGTGAAACAAGACTTAACAAACACGAATATATTGAGTAACAACGATTACAAACGTCACTGATGGACCGATGGTTTTTTACAAAAGCTTCAACTGTTGTGACACGCTTGGATTGGCCACGCGAAAATAGCGAATTGCGCGTAACCGTAACACAAAACAACCTGGAAAGGTCTTCTCCAGGGAGTTAGAACGACCGCAACCCAGCACAAAGCATAGCTGCTTGCTTCCTCGAGACTCTGATTCTAACTAACTCTGAATTTACAACGAGGCGAACTCGCCAATTCAAGGAGGGGCAAGCTCAAACACTATTGGCTGAGGCGATCCTGCGTAGCCAATCGGAGCGTCGCACGTAGGAATAAATACTTATTCTAAAAATCTTAATGCTAAGCTCTCTCAATGAGGCAATTGAAAGAAATCCATAAACCCATGATTCCCAAATATGCTAAGTCGGCTTAAGTTCTATTAGAAAATGTATCCATCCGCTTAAAAGCCATTAAGGGAAGCTTACAAATTCCTTTCCAACATTAACAGAGGCAAACAAATACGGCAAGATGCAAACTTGACTTTACCACGACCTTTGAATGAGATAAAACAGTTATGACTTGAATTACGTGATTAATTATAATCAAAAAGGTTTTGATGCACGCATCTGTGTGAATCAAACAACTTCTTAGCATCTTGTATCCTCCTGGAAAACTGAAAAATAATGCACTTGCCCAAATAAACATTTCTGGTGAGTAGGTTCGGCGGAAATCTAAATACTGAGACGTAAGTTTCTTTACTGTAGTTGCCTTTGCAGCCTGGCACACAACATCGTCGAGGCATTTTGTGTTATTATCTGAAGAACATGAATGAGGTTAATAATAATTAACAAAAGGAAATTGCTTAAATACTTACTTGTGCAGCTTACTTAAACTGCAAGAACTGTAAATAACACCGCCTTCACTAATCACTAATCACATGCATGCACAGCGGGGTTGTACGAGCAATGACTATGGCTGGACTCGAATGACTCCGCTCGTGACGTCACAACAGTAGCGGAGCAGAATGCGGTGGCCTGTTCTATCGTAGACCTCGGGTTGATCGACAATTAGATCACGTACTTTGCTCAGTGCAACAGGAGGTAAATTAAGAGAAATGATATTGAATTTTTCATCCTGAAATAGATTTGGCTCTGAGCAAAGTGTCTCTCCGTCAAAGTGAAATATAGTTCGATTTCATTCGCTTGAAACTCAGGAAATGCCAAACGGTTCATTTTTACGTTAATATAATTAAATACTTAGCCTGAAGGTCACTGAAAATTGTCCCCCTGGGTGACAAAGCAGACGGACGTATATCCAACGGTTCGCGTAGCGTTGACAGAAGAAATTCATCTGATTCAAGAATACCAGGCGCCAATTGTATGGGTGAAAACAGGAATCGTCGAAGAGACTCAGGGACACGGTACAGGGGCAGGGAATATCCAGAGAGTCGTGAACGAACAGTCTGAAATGTTAGAATTGGTCGCATGTTGAAGTATTTTTCGAAGATTGGTGTTCGAAGTTTTATTTTACGTTGGGAGTCACCATTATGCAGTGTTAGTGTTTAGATAAGCTTAACTAATAGTCCGGTCGGCAGGTACTTTCTACCTGGACACAATTCCCAAGTTAATGAAATTTTGGGATATTGTTTAGGGATGGTATTGGGTGTGGAATCTGAGTTTTCGACCTCGAGGACCCTGTGCTAACTCGGGGAGGGCCGAAAAACCTCGAAATTTTCGGACTTTTTTCGGTTTTTTGCTTATATCTTCTGAACCATGCGTTTTTTGAGAAAAACATCCTCATAGAAAGTTGTACAGCATGATATTTCCTTCAATTTTAATTAGTTAAAATTATTTGTTGACCCAATACTTACCGAGATACAGCAGTTGAAAGATGGAAAAAATTTCTCAAAATGCAAAAAAAATAGAAAAATACAGGTTTTTGCCTCATATTTTTCAACGTATCTATGTATACTATACATAGCTACTTATTATTCTTTATTTTAAACTAGCTGACTCGACAGACGTTGTCCTGTACAAATTTCAATAAATTTGTGATCGTTTTGTGAATTTGTGAAGAGATATTGGCAATGTGTAAACAAAGTAAAAAGGAGAAAAAAAACGTATTTCTTAGTGATAATTGCATCTATTAACGATTGTGGCCATGGATATTCAATTTAAGGAGGGGTTAATTCAGAAGTACGCTAATGGAAAATTCGTTTGGTTTGTAGCATTGCGAGTTCTGCGACCTAAATTGCTCCGTGTGATTAGCGGCATTGCAATGCAATTAAATTGTGTCAATTCAATTCAATTCAATTATTTGGTTTGCGACACAATGTGCGATGCGAAGAAACACAATTTTAACAACTGATTCACTTTGTTGTGTCTGTATAACCGTTTGTCACTTCAAAACTCACCGTATTTCGTAGGTAAATCTGTAAATTTGCTTGAGATCAAACGACGAAACTTAATTCATTTCATGAAACGTTGCAACAGAACCATGATTCCCAAGTTAATTAAATTTTGGGATATTGTTTGGGGATAGTATGGGGTGTGGAATCTGAGTTTTCGACCTCGAAGACCCTGTACTAACTCGGGGAGGACCGAAAAACCTCGAAATTTTCGGACTTTTTGCGGTTTTGTTCGAAATGATCAAATGCACCATGAACTAGGAATTGACACCATTGAACAATTCATAAACAGAACTACCAAAAAAATCCTAACCAATCTACGTTTCACCGATAACATCACCATCCAGTAACTAGGCCGAAGTAATATACATACGACTCAAGTGACGGTTTCTCCAAGATTTACCATTAAACCAAAGTGATAGTGGAAGTGATAGTGAATAATCAATAAGTTTCCGATGCGTCAGTGTCCTCCGTGTCAGCATACGCGCAAGACAGAAATTAAACAATAGTTCCTACATCACAACCATGCATAATATTGTTAGTCAGTGTTGATCTGGTTTTCTATTAATTAAAAAAAACAAACATGAGGCCTCCATCCGCTTTGATCTTTTTGGAGCATGTGGCAAATAGTCATCGCTCTCGTCATCATTGCGTGCTTACTCCTGGGCGGTGATTTCGTCGAATATGTTGGCCTGGTCCTCACATTCTTCGTCTGTATCGTCTTCGTTGAAGTCGGCCTCGGGCGAATTCTCACAAGCAGTGCCGGTGCAGTGCTTGCACAGCAAAAACCTGTATTTTTCTATTTTTGTTTGCATTTTGAGAAATTTGTTCCATCTTTCAACTGCTGTATCTCGGTAAGTATTGGGTCAACAAATAATTTTGACCAATCAAAATTGAAGGAAATATCATGCTCTACAACTTTCTATAAGGGTGTTTTTCTCGAAAAACGCATGGTTTAGAAGATATAAGCAAAAAACCGAAAAAAGTCCGAAAATGTCGTGGTTTTTCGGCCCTCCCCGAGTTAGCACAGAGTCCTTGATGTCGAATACTCAGATTATACACCCAATACCATCCCCAAACAATATCCCAAAATTTCATTAACTTGGGAATTGTGTCTAGCTAACCCCTCTCATCATGTAACTGCCGACCGGACTATAACTGCATATTGTATTCAGAGAAATAAAACACGAGGTTTCAGTTTCAAACATGAAAGACAATTGTTTATTTATTAAAACATATGTGTGTAACCTAGCAATCTATACTAGGTCACATGCAGTCATACTGCAGTACCAAGCTACCACAGAAATGTTAGAAAAAAACCATAAATGATAAAAATTGACCGGGAGGATGTGAGGATTAACGACAATAAGGAATTTTACAGCAGGTAAAAAGGCTAAACTGTACTTATTTAAGTGCTAAATCTAAAATAAATAATTACATTTATAAATCCGACAGGATCCATTTTTTACTTTCTTTTACAATAAAGGAAGTATTGGATTTACCCCAAAATTGAGTTTTCAACTGATCTTTACGTTTTAGAGTTCCCTGAACCCAAAAAAAACATATATTTTGGTCTGTCTGTGTGTCTGTGTGTGTGTGTGTGTGTCTGTCTGTCTGTGAAAAGAATATCTCAAAAACGAAAAGAGCTATGGCGTTGAAACTTCATATATAAGTTTTGTGTAGTATGTAGATGCGACAGCAAGCTTTTGAAGAAAATCGCACAACCGGAAGTAGGTGTTTACTTTTGTGATTTTTCAGTTTTTTCGATGTTTTCAAAACGGCTCTAACGATTTCTTTTAAACTTTACATTTTTATTAAATTTTTAATGTGTATAGATGTAAGATAGGTGATTATCGAGTTAAATACTTCTAAAATGGGTTTCTTTTGTTTTTTTTTCTATTTTTTTTATTAATTCCTAGTTTAAATTGAACACCCGGTATATTATTACAATTTTGAATTTAGCTTAAAATTCTAGAGAAAATTTGTCTCTTCAACTAACGCTCTATTTTGTACCGTTTTTGTATAATTTGTAATTTTTGAAAATTTTTGACAAGTGCTGAAACATTTACAATCAAATTTTTGGCTAATAATAAGATCACTGTAAAAGTAAGTTGTGTGCGTGTATCACAACAGATTTTAATTTAAAGTTTCTAATCCAAGACCAATTTTTAGTAAAACTTAATTTATATCTATAACTAGCTGTTACCCGTGACTTCGTTCGTGCGAGGTTCGTTATTTGTGTATTAAATAATGACTAATTATTTTCTGTTATACCATCCCATCCCATCCCATCCTATCCCCGTGCCCGTCCCCGTCCCTTTTTCCGTCACCGTCTCTGTACCGTCTCATCCCGTCCCGTCCCGTCTCGTCCCGTTCCGTCCCGTCCCATCCTGTCCCGTCCCGTCCCGTCCCATCCCGTCCCGTCCCGCCCCCTCCCTTTCCATCCCATCCCTTCCCTTCCCTTTCCGTCCAGTCTCGTTCGGTTTCGCCCCGTCCCGTCTCTTTCCGTCCCGTTCCTTTCCGTCCAGTCCCGTCCCATCGCTTTCCTTATGTCATGTCCACCGTCTTGGACTTAAAACTAAATGCCATTTTCGCAATCAATGTTCCAAAAAACCTCAATAACGACACCCATATCGTATTTTAGGCTTATTTACCCCATTTAACCCCCTAAGGGGTTGATTTTCGGAAAATCACGAAATACGTGTTTGCTTATTTGTTTTTAGGAGTACTCCTATGAAGGTTCAAGTCAAAATGTCTATTTAATATTATTTCTCTATACAAAATTGGAACCCCCATTTTACCCCTTTACGGGTTGAATTTCGAAATATCCTTCCTTATTCCTTGTATACATCATAAAGGGAACCTCTGTGCAAAATTTCAGCTTTCTAGATCCAAGGGTTTGGGCTAGGCGTTGATGAGTGGGTGAAGGAGTGAGTGAATGAGTGAGTACTTTCAGTTTTATATAGTAGTAGTACAGAGAGATTTTCTTTACTAGGAACACGGCAGACGATATGTCGAATTTACAAATGCCGAGAATTTGACTTTGACAGTTCTCGTATTTTGTCAGTAGATAATATCTGCTGTCATTTCTATCTTAAAATCGATAACTACGAAGCAAAGGAATAGTGCAAATTGGAACATTGTATTATCAGGGTCCAACGGTCCGGAAAATTCAAAATTTTTTCACAACATTTGGAAATAGGCGTTCCTCATCGTTATTTCAAATTTTGGAATTTTTGGATTTGTTTCTCCCCAAAAGCACAAAAGGCCTATTGTTCCCAACGAAGACAGGAATTTGAGGTTTGTATTACCGCTAACGACTATCCAGATTATTCATTTAAATAAATTGCAGAACTAGTAGATTTAGCTGCTATATTCTCCCCGATGGCCGTTTCAGAAGTATGGAATTTTGTGAAACTGTGACAGAAATGTCGAAAACTTCCTCTGGAAAGTCGTTTTCACTACAACTAACGATTTGAAGAACAATGTTTAAAAATTAAAGGGGTTGTTCAGAGTACTAGCACTAATACGTCGGCTAATGTGCGGAGAAGTTTCTATGCTCGCTTAGGATATTGTTTAGCGCAAGATGGTAGGTTCTTGGAACACGAGCCAATTTACACTTCTTGAATTTTGTTGTTTGAAATAAAAATAGTTTTATTTTTGTTTACATCTTTTTTTTTACTATGAGTTAGTTTGTTCGGAAGAAATTATTTCTTTCTTTAGAATGCGTTTTACTTTGTGAACTGCCTTCTTTTACTTTATTGTTAATCTCTAAAAATCCTGTTTTTTAACTCTGAATTTATCACCTGAATTAATCACAGAATAACACAGTACCTCATACATTCTATCGGTGATACAATAATTAACAAAAATTACACTAGGCGTGGATGCTTCGTCTGCGTTGAACAATTACTTATCAACGTAGGCGACCCGTAGATTAATATCAGAGTACCTTAGATCGACTGTCCATCGGTCTTGGCGTCTTTTTAGGCAATCCTAAATTCACCTTGATTTACTCGTGTTCGCAGTTCATGAATTTTCACTGTATATAGATATAGGTTATGAAGGAATTTTAACTTTATTTGCTTTTAGGCTTGGTGCTTATCGAACCTCTTTATTATTTTCAGGCAATATTTCTGTAATAAATTGTATAAACTGTGAAAATTCATATCTATTACTGTAGTAGATCCTTGTTTTTAATTTTAAAATGTTAGAAACAATTATTGAAAGCATATTGTTATATTTCGAAAGAGTACTAGAAAGTGATTTTTTGAATTCACTCTCTTACGGTTTTAAATTATTTAGATAGTTCTTCGTCGGAAAGTAGTTTGTCTGAAAAATATGCTAAACGTAATTCTAATGTACCTATTCGAGAAATTATATTCAACACAGTTTACAACTAATATTGACCAACAATTCCTTTATGCGTGTAATTCCTTTATCAGTTAGAAGCTAAATTTGGTATTTGAACAAATACAAATAGGAATCCTTTTCTAATTAGTACTATAATTTAGGATAAATATGAACGGCGTTGGCAAACAATACCCTAACAAAATTGTTCAAAACCATTTATATTGTTGGTATAAACAGTTACTGGAATTTGGGATCCATTAATCAAATTAGGTTATCAGGATATTGCATCTCTTGAATAGATTCGGTTGTGATATTATTTGCATACTGAATTATTTGAATTCTTTAGCATAGTTTTGTTTGAAATAACTGGAATAACATAATCAAAATGAACCGGAATAGCTTTTAAGGGTTAAATAAATAAATAATTTACGAGATTAGTTGACGTGGATTGGACATAAAAATTGTTTTATAAGCGAAATTTCGACATTTATAAAACAAAGCAATTTTTTTGTTACAGGCAATTTGCGTTGAGCTGACAGTTAATTTACATTATTTTAATCTATTTACTATCAGTGTTAATCATGGAAGTGAGTAAACTGTTTGGCATTTGATTATGGATTGTAAACAGACTATTGAGGTTTTTGATACATTCGCTCCCTCTTATCAGGAAAAGATAAACGTCTTAAAAAATCTCGTAATCCCACTAATCTAATCATAAACCGATTAATAATATCAGCAGGACATTAACAATTGTCGTTATAATGTTCTATGTTCTGATGACTTAAACAATTACTGAAAATGGTGCTTGTTAAAATTTGTGAGTGATTTCAGTTGCCTGGACTCTGTGTGAGTGATCTAATACATAACGTCTGCAGCTTGAGTTCTTTGCTTGTTTGTTATATTATTAACCGATATGACTGCAAACCAATCTTTCACCGAACAGAATGACTGGGTAAATCAACAAGAGTGGGTCGAACCACCAAGTGAGCTAGACGATGTCAAACCTACTCAGTGTTGTGTTTGCGACAGAAGAGCGCGGTTAATGGCGCTTTTTGTGATTTTTACCTTCACAGTTCCGAGTTTAATATTTTACTTCGTCATAGATAAAGCCGATTATGAAAAGGATTATTCGTACACTTGCTCGCTTGACGCGTCCTATCGAGTGTCTTGCGGAAAAGTCAATATTTCGCAATCAGAATGCATCAAAATCCAATGCTGCTACGATTATAACCCGACGGGGTGCTATCACGCAATTCCGTCAATTTATAATTATATGAACGACCCCAGTTCTAACCCAGGAAATACTGTCTTTCAACCTAGAAAACCTGAGACGCCGTTCTACAGTAAATCGCTGCCAGAATTGAAACTAAGTTTTAGAGAAATAAGCGAAGGCAGACTTCAGATAATTCTACATACTCCCAACATTTCATACCAGTATGATCCAGTACCAAACAAACAGTACAGAGTTAAAACTCAACAAGACCCAATGGGCGTTGAAGTCTTTCGCGTCGATACCGGGGAGTTAATCCTGACCACGCTTCGAGGACCGCTGATCGCTTCTGATGGGTATTGGGAATGGAGCTTTCAGTTAATTAGTGAAAAACTCTGCGGGCTTGGTGAAATTGCAATGACGAATGAAACGATGAAAAAAGTTATTTATAAGAACAGGAACGACCACACAACCACGGCGAGTTTTATGGCCTATTCGAAGGGTTCATTTCATGGGGTCGTCGTTGAGCACGATGGTCCTCTCGAGGTTACCGTTTCCCCTTCCAGGTTGATTGTATTAAGGAGCCTGGATGAAACTCAGTTGCTTCTCAATTTATGCACTGGACCAACGCCGCAGGACGTTGTCAAGCAGATGCGTTCTTTTGAGGTCGTTCCACCGCCGTATTGGGCTTTAGGTACACATATTTGCAGGTAAGGCATTAATGGATTTAATGTATTATGATAAACTGGTAGTTTCGAATGATGATAGAATGAGGAAAACTGCCGAGTTTGATTAAACATTACACACTCTATTGGCTATTATCTGCTGCTTGAAATTGATGTGATTAGAGTTTCCAAACAAAACCTGGGATGCATTAATTTGGTGATATTGATCTTGGCCTTGGTTACGAAAAACAGGAAAATTATTAGTTTTGATCTTGGTAGTTTTGGTTGGTACAAACGGATTTGCGTAACAGAATGAGAAAAACTATCGAGTTTGACTATATTTCACGCACTCTAGAATTAATGGTTATTATCTGCTGTTTGGAATTCATGAGATTAAAGAGCAGTAATAGAACAAAGACAATTTTCGGGTTTGATTAAACAGCTTTCATAGCTTCTAATTTGTAGGTATTGAGTACATTGGAGTAAATGTTAATTTTGATCTTGGGAATTTTTAATACATTTTATGTATGGGCCTCAATATAATCCAGGAAAGTTCAAATGTTCAAATAAAACGTTTTTTGATTGGCCTGACGTCAGCAACTCGCTCGTAGCTACGCTCACTCGTGCTTCTACACTGAATGCTTTTAAGACCGTGCGTGCTTAGTGTTTTGGTGCCGTCCTTAAGCAAGAAGTGGACCAGGGTTTCAAAAAGCTAATACACGTAATTTACCATATATTGGACAATTGGACTCCAAATTTTGTGCGATCTTATGGTTTCAACATCTATTTTTCCGGTGGTAACCCTAAGAGCCAGCCCAGGGCGTCTGCAAGGCTGTGTGAAGTATCTTATCAATTGTAACTGTGCCTGGTGATGAAATCGGATAATTCCAATTTTGAAATAATGTTTGACATCAAAGAGCGCCTAAACGTTCACAAGTTGACACGTGAGATGACGAAATATGAGGCAATTTTCCTTAATTGTTACTAATTTCAAACTGCGATACTTAACACCAACCTTTAATAATTACGTGCAGTTATGCAATAAACGGATTTCCTAGTTGTGGATGGCTTCTTATGGTTGCTTGAAGGCGAGCACTATTCTCACAAAGTTTTTCAGTTTCAAGCTGAAGATGCTATCGACTCGTACCTTAATTTTCTGTCTTCCGCAGTCCGTGACTGTTTTGAGGCTTTTTTAGAAGCGCCAAGCCCTTGGTGTTCCTAAGAATGCCCCACCAAATACCAGTTTTGGGAGATTGCCCAATTTTGGCAGCAGTATGGACAGCAGGGCACTTCAGCGGAATTTTCCGCGTCACCAGTCAGGTGAACACGCATTTTACAGTATACGCCCGACTTAGCGCCTAAATGATCTTATTCGAATTTAATACTACACGATACATAATTTTACAAATTGGGTATATATTGGAAGGTTATTAATTATTGTTACTGAGTGCGGGTAGCCCGCAGAGATAAAGCGTTTGCGCAGGCAATCAGTAGGTAGTAAGTTCGAATCCCACATTCGGACATTGGTTTCATCTAAACTGTCCGCTTTGGTGGTCGTCACCCTTGTATACGGTCTTTTTTCTTTAATTCAAGGGGTTAGGGTAGCCACCTGCCCCGGCTGAAGATGACTTATAAAAACCACACTTGGTGTGGTTATTAACAAGGTTCTCAGTCTTCATTAAGAGAAAGAAGGCGAGTTCAGTTGTAGTCGGGGTCAAATTTAGTATAATAAATCATCTTCTAAACTGAGTAATAAATATAAAACTCGAAATGTGGTTTATTTATTTGTGAACTTTTTGGTTTTGCACCCTTATTTCCTCAATTGATTATTATTCGTTTTTCCACAATAATTTTTAATCAAAATATTGGTTGTAGAATTCATTATAATATTCGCTATTCTCTCCTTGCTATGATAATGACAGATAAAGAAATGAAGTAAATAGGCCTATTCTGTGAAGAATTTTAAAAATAGCTGCGATCGAAACCTACGGTTATTCTGAAAATTGTTCTTCAAAACGAGGACGTAATTCATTGAATATAAAAGTGAAACAAAACTAAACTGACGTCTGGATTATGTGGGCATAACAAGCCGCACGGCTTAAATTCTTGATTAAACTGTAATTGCTTTCTACCACTAATTGATCTTCATGAACTAACTTGGGTTTGCAATGCTCACATTTTTTTCTCCTCAATGTAACAGCTATAACATGCTAAATACGTTGTCACGGGCAATACTTTACTTTTAACTTTTTTCTTGATCAACACCAAAACCAGGATTAAACGAATGTTTCTCAAGGGTACCAATATTATATTCTTCATCATCACAAAATGTATTAATCTGGATAATGCCAAACTGTCGTAATTTTAGTGTTAATAATGACTGACTTCCAAAGGGTATTGCTGCACCAGCATTTTCTGTGGATCCATTTGTAATATTAAAAATTAAAATTAAATCTTTCGAACGTATAATTATACATTTTTGTTGTTCATATAAAAGAATTGTTCACTCCACCGAGCGATTACTAACTGTATTCTCCCTAGGCAGATAATGTGTTACTTCTGTCACAATTTTTGTAACCTAGAAACTGATTTCTACTCCCAGTCGTGGAAAAATATTTTTTTCGAACATGAAGAAATGTCGACTTTCATTTTGGTTAGATTTTGTAATGATATTCGAAAAAACAGCACGTTGAATATGTTAGAAAAGTGATTCTTCCATGTTCATGTAAAATTAATCCGCTCGCTTTACTGCTCGTAAATTAAATGTTGAGAAACTCATTTTTCTTAACTTGTGGAACTGTACTATTATAAAATAAGCCTGACTCTCTAACATGAGGCTAAATGACGAAAATATGTAACTTATCTAAGTATACAGGGTGCAGCATTTGCTTCCTTAATTGTTTGATAGCAAAATTCGATTTAGTTTTTATAAAGAACACTACATGATATCCAATTGGCGCAACTTAATTTTTTTTGTTGGTTGAGTGCGAAAATACTTTTTTACCCTTTTTTCCGAAAGTGAAATTTTTTTGTCGCCATTTAGGAAATTCCCGAAAATATACCCTTGGTTCCCTGGTCGGTTTCCAATGACAGCAGGAGGGAATATAATATATTGACTCCCGTTGCCATTAGAAACGGGAGGTAATGTGATTAATATTAAATTAACTAACCTCTTCCTTTTCATATTTAAATATTTTGGAATCCAGCTGAATGTAAATGTAAATGTGTCATATGTATAACTAAAATTACATTATATTGTTTGAGGATTTCGCGGTTACTCGAATTATTCATCTTAACATAGAATTTCGACTTAGACCGCGTAGTGTTTGTGGATGAAGAGCCAGCATTCTCTTTCTTAATGTGCCTTGCACCTTGTGAACTCGAGCAAAAACCCGCGCCATGACCATTCTCTTTGGTGGTTCGTGTTGCTTGAGTACCTTGAGAACGAGGGTACTTATACAGATTTGGCCCCAATGCGACTTTCACTCTGATGATGCAAACTTAATGGTCTTGCGATACGTTAGTGAATATGGATGCACAAACAGTAACAATGTCAAATCTGAATAAGTACCCTCGTTCTCAAGGTATTCAAACAACACGAGCCACCAAAGAGCATGACCATCTCGCAGTTTCTTGCTCGAGTGCACAAGGTGCAAGGCACATTAAACCAGAGAATGCTGGCCGTTCAACCACAAATACTACGCGGTCTAAGCCGAAATTCTATGTTAAGAAGAATAAAATGACATTGCCTTCCTTGCATGATTATAATTGATTACTGTTCTCGCTAACGCTGGGTAGTTAAACTACATCCACGGGAGGGTACGATACACTTTTCTCCCTAGAAATAAAAACAGTTATAAAAAATGTGTAAGCTAACTTTCAAATTTTAAAACAAAATATCAATTTGGTGTTGATCAGGGGCTGTTAAAATTTGACAGGTGACTGATAAACCTAGATGAAAACGGTTGACTGAAATAAGAATTCGTACATAAGATACAATAATAATAGCTATTTATATAGCTATTGAGGAAATAAACCTTTGCTCCAGTGATACATATATGATTCCTTTTTTCGAACGCCAAATTTTAAAAATGTTGCTTTAGGAAATCGTTATAGTGACTGTAGATTTCTGTAGTGACATTTTGTCTAATTTCCAAATTAACATAACGTTGTAAAGCTTTGGTATGATATACATGGTGACATAAACACAAATGTGGGACGTAAAAAATATTGGCTCCCGCCGGGAGTTAATAAAAATTGGCTCCCGCCGGGAGTTAATAAAAATTGGCGCCCGCTTGTTGGAAATTGACAGTTTTGTTTTCTAAAACTAGGGCGCAAAGGCCGACTTTCTATACAGTGAGTAGAAAAAAGTAATTTTTACATTCAAAAAATCTTTAGATAAGAAACGGGTAAAAATACGTAATTTATAAAAATTGCTGTCAACGGTTGACAATAAATTGCTTAGATTGCTTTCATGTTTTTACTTGAAATTTAAAAATCTTATCAACATCTTTACTAATACCTATTAAGTTTAGAACAGTAATATATCTGAAATTACGTAAATTGGGCCACCATGCACTGTTCTTTAAAAAACCTAAATGGAATTTTATGTAAAATCATTAGAGAAGCCAATATTTGAATACCTCATAATTAGCATGAGGGTTTGGCATGTTTCGTCCGCCAACGCCGCACAATGTATAACGTAAAGATGTAATGTTGGATCAGGAGAGCGGAACTATAAGAAAATTACGACTTTGATAAGACACTATTCCAGATTTTTAATAATAATCAAAGCTTACATGCAGCAGACTGTAAACAATTTTTTATAGCCGCAAAATTATGCACTAGTTGCCACGTTGCCAGTATCAAAAGCAGTATATGAGCATTACATCACAAGAAAGGGACAATGAATGGATAATTTACAAAATGTTCAATGCAAGAACAGCCACATAAAATCGAAAAACACTGTAAAAGAAAATTTGGTGTGATACACGCACACAACTTTCTTTTACAGTGATCTTATAATTAGTTAAAAAACATATTTTTAAACATTTGTCCAAAATTTTCAAAAATTACAAATTCCACAGAAATAGTACAAAATAGAGTTAAAGTTAATAAAAAAAACATTTTAGAGCTATTCAACTGAAAAATCACCTATCTCATATCAATACACATTAAAAATCTAAGAAAAATGTAACCTTTGAAAAAAAATCGTTACAGCCGTTTTTGAAAAAATCGAAAAAAAACTGAAAATAACACGAGTAAACACCATACTTCCGGTTAGGTAATTTTCTCAAAAGCTTGCTGTCGAATCTAGATAGTACACAAAACTTATATATGAAGTTTCAACGTCATACCGGTTTTCGTTTTTGAGATATTCTGTTCACAAACACACAGACAGACTGGGAGACCAATGAACAAAAACATGTTTTTTGGGTTCAGGGGACCCTCAAACGTGAACATCTGATGAAAACTCGATTTCGAATTCTTGGGGTAAATCCAATACTTCTTTTATTGCAAAAGGAGGTAATAAACTTATTCCGCGTTTTTAAATTGTATTAATACATACCTCATTTTTGTGTCAAACCGACATGGAATTTTGCAATTAGGTACATTTTATTTGTGTTTTATGCTGTTTAAATGTTGTTATTGCATTTGGCCGTTTAGTTCAATTTTCCACTCAAAAACGTAATTTTCTAGACTTAACCGCCCGTTTTCCTTGCACGGCAATATAACCCTATGCTAGTACATTGTTTAAAACAAACAAATTGAAATGAATAAACAATTATTGTAAAACAATATCTTTGAATGAAGCTATGTATCAATTATTATGGGACAAATGAAATGATTTTTACACAATAAATATCACGTACACTATTACAACCTGCACATTACATCTTTACCAACATTTGACAATACACCAAATATTGTTCTCTGTCCTTGCACATGTTGTTAAAAATGCTAATGTTGCACAAAACTAGCTGTTGTCCCACTCGTCAGAGCAAATCATAAATTATTTTTTATTGAACCGGAATACCCTATTGCGATTTCCTTAATATGTAACTTAATAAGACCTTATCTTATTTTTGCGTTCTGGAGATTTAGCACCCATCGAGGTCAGTAATTAGTAATTTAATTACCATAAAGTAATTCCATTACCGCGAGTAATTTCAATTCCCACAAATAATTCAAATACTTGTAAAGTAATTTAAATATTTTAGAGTAATTTAATTACTCCAAAGTAATTGAGTAATTGAATGTAGTAATTAATTACTTTCAAAGTGTAATTGTCGAGTACGTTTTTCCAAAAAAGGAAATTACCAGTTACAATTACCGCAGTTTGAAAAGTAATTCAATTCCAAGGCAAATACACAAAAAGAAATTTAATTAGCAATTTAATTACAAAGTAATTAATTACTGCCCAGCTGTGAATTTATCCAATAACACTTAATTCATTGTGAGTTTATTGAAACAATATATACTTTTTTAATATCCCATAAATGATTCGACTTAGGACAGTGTATGTTTGCGGTGTGAACTTTGTGAAAAATTTCCAGTTTTCCAAAGATCAAGCCAATTTATCATTAAACGTTAATTAGTGACCCATCAAATTTGTTGCTATAATTGGTTCTTGATATATGTCATTTAATTTTTTCTTCTAAGAGGTGCTTTTACATTAATAACTTTCCAATATGGCAATATAATTTTGATGAAATCATCGGTATGTTTAGATCTTTCAATGTTTAATTCAATATTTAATAAGGCTTGAATAATAAAATGATCACAAATTTTCAGTGCTAGCTTGACAGTTTATCTGTCAAAAATTGTGGAATGCAAAGCTCTTACGTTTAGAAAATAACCAAATTTAAGTAATTTACCATGTTTCTTTTAGCGAAAAGATTTAATGAGTGGAAGGTCGCAATTTTCGTTTCTCTGTTTCAAAATCAGGATAGGGCAATATTTGATCAGGTTTGGAATTTAACCAGTTATTCCTTATACATTTTAATAAACACACTTAGATGAAAACGGCCTACTGTTATGAAAAGGATAAGGGTAGACAATGCTTAGATTTTATTGCACTGGTGTTATAAAAATTTTATTCCACGTAAATTTAAAAAATATAGAATGAAATGCGTACTTTCGCAAAAGGTTGTGATTGTAGATAAAACATTGTAAGACACACTTGTATATCGCTCGTGTTGTAAATCAGTTCGTGCAATAAAGCAGAACTTTTTACACTTGTATCTTAAGTAACTATTATTACAGTTTTAATAAATGTATAAAGAACTTTTATAAGCTAATTTAGAGGTAGATGATATGTGTATTACGCACTTTTCTACATTTGTTCTTATAATTCTGATTATGAACACGTAAGTCGAAGTAACTAAATAATTTAGTATTATTACAAGTTCTACCCTATTTTTGTTTGCATAATTCGCTCGCTAAATATGAATTGCACCTTTATCCACATGAATGAAATATATCTCCGTAAACACCTGCAGTGCATTATATTTACATCATTCGCCGGCTTGTGTTAGAACGCACTTACTCACCATTAGTGTATGACATTGAAAATGCAATGACTTGCTTGTAAAGATCATTTAAGTGTGTATTTGTGCAACCCTAGTGGTAAAATACTCACAGGAACCATAACAAACACTAACAAAGGCACTAAATGACTGGTCTATTAATAAATAAGGCTCAGTTATAATTGATAATTTCAATAAACATGTACTACATAATGTGCATACAGTTTAACGCAGGCAGCCATAACTGGCCTCATTCAGCTGACGTCACGGGCTCGTGACGTCAGAGACTTCGGGCCTTGTATTTAAAAACGATACTGCTACCATCCATTTAGAGATTTACCAAGGCACTAGATTTGGTGGATATTAAACCGGCATTTTAGTTTATATAGTATATAAATCAAAGCATAAAAAAGTTGTAAAACTAAAAGCAGGAAATATTGCGAGTTCGAAATATTTCAAAACAGGGATCCACTCTATAATAATAAAATCCTATGTTGGTCTGTGTGTAAGTTCGGATGTCCGCCGTTTTTTCATTTTGACTGGACGTCCAGGGAAGAGCCCCGAAAGCCCACATGGAGAGGGGCGCAGTCCCGGGGGCCCCTTTGGAGAGGGGCGCAGCCCCGGGGGCCCCTTTGGAGAGGGGCGCAGCCCCGAGGGCCCCCTTGGAGAGAGGCGGAGCCCCGAGAGCCCACTTGGAGAGGGGCGCAGGCCCGGGGGCCCCGTTGGAGAGGGGCACAGCCCCGGGGGCCCCCTTGGGAAGGGGCACAGCCCCGGGGGCCTTCCTGGAGTGGGGCGAAGCTCTGAGGGCCCCTTTGGAGAGGAGCGCAGCCCCGAAAGCCCACATGGAGAGGGGCGCAGTCCCGGGGGCCGAAAATAAGAATTTTCTCAAAAACGTTGTGTTTAAAGAAGTTCTTCAATAACTTAATTGACTAATCCTACTAACCTAATCTTGCTGATGTACTACCTAATGGACGTTTTCCAGCCAAGATGTAATTAATCCACTAACCCCACTAACCTAACTAATCGTAACT
This sequence comes from Agriotes lineatus, assembly GCA_940337035.1. Lineage (NCBI taxonomy): Eukaryota > Metazoa > Arthropoda > Insecta > Coleoptera > Elateridae > Agriotes > Agriotes lineatus. The sequence continues at coordinate 116,408 of CALNHX010004335.1, forward strand.
AATTCACTAACCCCAGAGAGAGGGAGATGGAAATGAGATGTTGCCGGAGTTTCACTTCGAGGTGCCGTTGGAGAGAGCGCAATTGCGCGCGAAGCGTCGTTTATTACATAATAAAACGATTTTTTTTGGCATACAAAGTGCCACTTTTGAAAACTGATTGAAGTTTCCAAAACGTCACACGTTTCGTTACTAGTTATGAAATGAAAATATTTCACAACTAGTGGTAAAAACATCAAATGATATGAGAAAAAGCGAAAGCGTACCTATTTAATTTTCAATACATTGACATTTATTTCACATGACATTTGCAATTGCATCACTTTAAGGTTGAAAGAACCAAGGCGGTCTATATTGCTCCAGGCCACGACACTGGCCCTGTTGCCAGATTGTGGGCTAGGCATCCAAGACACACTAACTTTGTTCATTGCTGTTATATATAATTGTGGCCCCATCGGTACATAATTATTGATAGGTAGTACTTATATGTAGAATGTTTTTATATTTAATTAGTATTTGTATGTATTCAAGTCTAAAGGTAACTTATTAAAAAAATCTTTAAAATATTTTTCAGACGGTTATATTTATTTGTTGGTATTTAGTAGGCTTATGTAATTTCGAACCTGTATCACTCATAATAGTTTTGCGAACCAATTTTACATCGCGCACCACAGAATAAAAAAGCTTCTGTGCAAGATTAAATGACTTTTCCCAATACAATAATGTGTGCTATTCGCATAGACGCCTACCATCTGCTTTCAGAATGCTATAAATTTGTCTTTTTGAAGAGGGCAATTTTGCGAAAACAGCAAATGAAGTTGACTGTTAGAACCTCACAAGTAGCAGTGATAACTCCTAATTTAATTGCAGGAAATCCATCTATACTACATCTGACAGACATAGTTGAAGCTTCTTCCACAAATAAGCTTTAAATTTGAATACAGTATTGCTATTGGTAAGCCGGTTTACACAGCTTAATTTTATTTGAAAGTAAACAATTTCCGAATTCTGCCGAATCTTCAATTTGTAAGTGTAGGACAGGTTTCTACAATATAGGCCTCTCCTATTAAATCTGTTCGTTAAATGAAATACCGTAGTATCAGAAAGTATTGCTGTTAAAAATAATGTTAGTCTCAACACAGTTAAGAAAATTCTATACCCTTACCATATGCAGCGTGTCCGGATCTTATTGGCTAACGATTTTTCACCTCTGGTATCAGTGGATTTTAAGAATCATGGCGAATAATCCTTATTTTTTAAATTAAATAATTGTCACAATGATCATGTATTGGGTTGACGAAAATTCTCATTCCACAGTGGAAACACAGCTTCAAGATAAATATTTCGTTAACGTTTGGATTGGAATAATCTATGATTATTTACTATTGTCTTATTTTTTACCTGCAAAACTTAATAGTGAATTTTGTCGCTATTTTATCGAACACGAGCTTTCCGGACTTCTGGAAATTGTAGGTAGCCTTAGCTATAAGACTAAATATGCTTTTTACCCACAACGAAGCACTTACACATTTTTCAAGAGAAACTCGGGACATTTTAATCTAAAATTATCCTGATTTCGGAGGCTTTCACGGCCATTGTTATTAAGTAACAAACGACTTCCGGTATTGGACCGTGTCATTATTGAGGTCGAAGAATTCAACGTTTCCCCCACTTTCGTGGGCACTTCATCAGGGGGAAAAGCAAAAGAGCACGGTAACTCAACGTGTAAATCACGCCAAAAGCTAAACTTTTTTGCAAGAGAAGGGATAGAAGAGCACGGAAACTTAACCTGCAAATTATGCCAGAGGCGAAACTATCTCTTTTATCTCTGTTCTTGCAAAAGGGTTTCGCCTCTCGCATGGTTTACACGTTGGGTTACCGTGCTTTTTTGCTTTTCCTTTTGATAAAGCCCCTTACGAAAGTGGGCGAAACGTTGAGTTCTTTGACTTCAATAATGTCACGGTCCAATCTCCGAAGTCGTTTGTTGAATTATCCTGTCACTGGATAGGCCGAGGAAGAACGCACCCTTAGCTCCCAAGATCCTCGAACCTTAATTTTCTTCTTATGGGGATATTTTAAGTTTCTTTATATTTATGTTGAAGATTTTCGAAATCCAGCAATCCTGGAATTTTTGAATGTGTAAGACGGAGAGTAGAGGTGGACATTTTCAGCACCTTATTTAAGTTTAATTATTTATTGCCATTACGAACATGTGCCTGTAGGAACTGTTTTGCTAGTTTTGACACGAAAAATCACTTCCCAAAGTTCTGTGCCGTATATAGGAAACACCATGGAAATTAAACTTGCTATGAAACAAATTTGACAATTACAACAGTTATTATACAAGTTAATTTTTGACGACTGACATCGAAAGTAAATTTTTCCAACTGTAATTTGACAACAGAAAATTGGCATTCTCCGCTGAGCGAGCGTTTCAGCATTTTGTTGCTCGCTGGGCATTTTGGGTTTTCGCTTGAGCAAAATAGTTAGTCACGTCAAGGTGGTTCTTTGATAACACATGTCATTTGTTTAAATAATCGCATCACATCGAAAAAATATTATGTTTATTTCGAGCTAAATGTGCTCTTGCTGCTTTTTCATGATTGCTGGCTTCGGTTAGGCCTCAATCGGAGTATATTCTATGTAAATAAGCCTGATCGGGGACGAAGTGTTCATAATTATGTACAAGATAGGTAAAAGTAACTTCTCTCTCTCTCTTCAATTCAATCCGCAGATTGGTTTGCAGCGCTCCATCTGCCTCTATCGCTGGTTAATTTCTTCATTTCGTAATAAGTATTGCTGCCAGCGTATTTCACTGCTTGTTTTATGTAGTCAAGGCGCGATCTTCCTCTTCCGGGTTTTCCCTGCCGTTGTCCTTCAATCACATTAACTATGAATTCATGGTGTCTGTAAACATGGCCTAACCATCTATGTCGTCTTTCTTGAATCTTTTTCCATATTTGCCTTCCTTCGTTGATTCTTTCCAACACTTCCACATTAGTAACCCGGTCTGTCCATCTTATTTTCAGAACCCGTCGCCAGCACCACATTTCAAAAGCTTCTATAGCTTTTTTGTCGGTTTGGTTTATGGTCCATGTCTCCGAACTATAGAGAGCTATGCTCCAAATTAGGCTTTTTATTAGTCTTTTCTTGAGGCTTAGACATATATTGTTCGAGCAAAAGAGGTTTTTCTTTTTATTAAATATAGCTTTAGCTTCTGTAATTCGGTGTTTGATATCGGTCGAGCTTCTGCCATCCTCGGTGATTCTACTTCCTAAGTATTTAAATGTTTTCGCCTGTTTTATGGGTTCGTCGTTTATTTTAACATTTACTTCCTCTGGTTCTTTGGAGCACACTAGTATTTATGTTTTCTTTTTATTTATGTTCATTTTATAGTTTTCCCTTAGAATATTGTCCATACATTCTATTGTTCTTTTTAAGTTAATTTCATCGGGGGCAATAACTGCGATATCGTCTGCGAACCTCAACATTTGTATTCTTTGTCCATTTACTAAAATACCTGTACAGAACTCTTTGCATTCTTCTATAGCTTTTTCTATATATATGTTGAATAAATATGGCGATAAATTGCAACCCTGCCTCACCCCTTTCTTTATTTTTGCTGTTTTGGTTTCACTGTCATTGATTTTTATGTTTGTTTCTTGTTGTTTGTAAAGTTTATATATTATACGCCTATCTCTGTAGTCTATCTGTACTTCTTTCAGTATGTTTAGCATTAAGTTCCAGTTTACATTATCAAATGCTTTTTGCAGGTCTATAAAAGCAATATATAGTTGTTTATTAATTCTTAGGGTTTCTTCTATTAGTATACGAAGGCATAAAATAGCTTCTCTGGTTCCTCTATTGTTCCTAAAACCGAATTGATCATCTGATAGTTGTAACTCAATTTTCGTTTCTATTCGCTTCTGAATGATACTTGTGAGTATTTTTGACGAGTGTGAAAGAATGCTTAGAGTTCTATAGTCTTCACATTTAGTTGCCTTAGTCTTTTTTGGTAACATCACCATTATACTTTTTTGAAAATCAACGGGCACTTCCTCCGTTTCGTAAATTTCCTTAATTAACCCTAGTAACCCCAAAACCGGGTCAAAAATGACCCAGGATTCAAATTTTCTTGTACCATTTTTTTTCAGATGCTATTACGTCGTTTTGCTTCTAGATATGCTATTCCTATGCTGTCTGTCACCGTATGCCATAAATAAAAATTTACAAAACGGTACCTGAAATTTTTTATTTCTTTCTTTGCGTAAAGGGTCAATTTTGACCCATTTCGGTACTTCGCGTGTTGTAGTCAATTAATGTTTTATGCCTGCTCGTACATGTCGCTGCATGCATGAATTACATTGTAAAGTGCCGTCTGGCGAATTTTGCCTGTTAGTGCATGTGCATGCATGAATTTTATTGGTAAAAGGTGTTTGAGGAATTTACAGGAATTATACATGTTTGTCGTATGTCTATATAAAAGCAGGGTTCAAAGTTACTTTCAGTTTGCTATTACCATTTAGTCATAATAAATCCAAATAAAATTCCGCTAAGTGACGAGCAACTAGCTAAGCTTTTAGAATAAAGTGATTATAGTGACGAAGACGTTCCTGAAGTGTGCAGCGAAGTAGACGATAATGAAGAAGTTGAGAGAATCGGTGACAGTGAATTTGGAAGTGAAGTTTCCGGTTCTGAAGACTCGGATGATGAACTCGCTGTTGGAGCTAATAATGAGAAAATAGATGGGAGAATGTGGACATATGTGTCCGATACAAAAAGGAAATCTAAACAAGTGAATATACTTCTTGAAAAGGAAGGACTTCCACAATGCAGTATGAATGTACAGTCTGTTCTAGATGTATTTTCGCTTTTTATTTATTATGTATGCATGATAAATATTAAATATAAGAAACGTATTAGATATTTTATACAGTGTGGTCCATTAAGTGTGCAACAAATGGGAAATTTTTTTATTAGTTGTACAATCGAAATTTAAATATTGCCAAAAGTTAGTGCATGTTCGATAACCATATCAGATGCCCTTAGAATAGCTTCAAGTCAAACAATATACAGGGCAGGACAAAAAATATGAAATTCGTTCAAGAACAAAGTTACCTTATTTAAAAAAATATAGCAAAATTTTATTGAGAAAACTTGTTTAGAATTAAAAGTTATGCTCAAATACAAAGTCACGGCCTCCTATTCGAATTTTGATTCTTTTTTGGAAAATTTTGTTTTACCCCCGTATGATACATATTTTTATTATTTTGATTTTATATGTATTTAAAGTAGCCACAACCACATTCCTTTTAAATAACTTTTAGCAACTTGAAGCGTATTTGTAAAATTTACTTGGATTTATATTTTTTTAGGTAAGCGTCCACTTCATGTTTGTTGCAACGATATTTAACAGAACTTTAGAATTTCGCAAATATTCTTTTTAACAAGGCAAATGCTTTACTAATAATAATTTACATATGAAAAACTCTCAATAAAATCAGAATAATAAAAATATGTATCATACGGGGACAATACAAAATTTTACAAAAAAAGAATCAAAATTCGAATAGGAGGCCGTGACTTTGTATTTCAGCATAACTTTTGATTCTAAACAACTTTTCTCAATAAAATTTTGCTATATTTTTTTAAATAAGGTAACTTTGTTCTTGAACGAATTTCATATTTTTTGTCTTGCCCTGTATATTGTTTGACTTGAAGCCATTCTAAGGGCATCTGATATGGTTATCGAACATGCACTAACTTTTGGCGGTATTTAAATTTCGGTTTCACAACTAATAAAAAAATGTCCCATTTGTTGCACACTTAATGGACCACACTGTATATGTAAGGAGGGCAACAAATGTTTTAAACAATTATAAATAGCAAAATTATACAGTGGGTCAAAAATGACCCATTTTGGTACTTGGCGTTCTCTCAATTTGGTGGGGTTACTAGGGTTAATGAATACATAATGTCTCTGGTTTGGCTATCTAAAGCCTGGAGGAGTTCAGTTGGTATATTATCAGTACCATATGCTTTTTTAACCTTAAGGTTTCTTAGAGCTTTTTCGAATTCTTCTCTTGTTATACTTGGGCCTACATTGTCTTCTTCAACTTCTTCTATTTCTATTTCATCTATGTTTGCTTCTTCATTATCGCTATACAATTTTTCAACATATTGTTGCCATCTCTCAGTTATTTGATTGTCTTCGAACAAGATCTTTCCTTCTTCTGATTGAATTGTATTCGATTTAATCTTAGGGTGTCCAAAGTATCTGTTAATTAAATTGTGTGCTCTTTCTAAGTTACCTTTAGTTAAGTTTTCCTTTATCTCTTGGCAAATATCATTTAACCACTCTTCCTTTGCTTTTTTAGCTGCTCTATTGACGGCATTTCTTAATTTTTTATATTTCTTCTTGTCTTCGTCTTTTTTGAGTTTTTATATTTTCTTCTTTCTTCTATTAGTTGGATGACGTTATCATTTATCCATGGTTTCCGTAATTCTTTCTTTGCTACACCTAAAGTATTTGCTGCCGCTGTAGTAATTGCATCTTTCAGTTTTTCCCATTTTTCATTTACAGTTACTGCAGAAGTATCATCACCACTGTTTAGATTTTGATTAACAGCAGTTTGGTATTGTACTATATTCTCTTGTATTTTTAATTTTGTCGTATCCCATTTTTTTATTTTCCTTGAGGGTCTATAAAATCTTCCACTTTTTATTCTATATTTCATAAACACTAAGTTGTGGTCACTGTTAATGTCTGCTCCTGGGTATGTTTTACTTTGTAGTACTTGAGATTGTTGTTTTCTCCTCACTAATATATAATCTATTTGGTATCTACCGGTGTCGCCCGGTTTAACCCAAGTGTATCTTCTTCTTAGCGGTTGTTCAAAAAATGTATTTGCTATAACCATTTCTTTCTCCATACAGAAATCTATTAATCTCTGGCCTCTTTTGTTTCTTTTACCCAATCTGTATTTTCCAGTTACATTATTTTCCATTCCTTCTCCCACAACTGCGTTCCAGTCACCTAATATAATTAATTTATCTCCTCTATTTACATACTCAAGAACCTCTTCTATTTGTTCATACACTTCTTCTACTTCTTCATCAGTGTAGCCTGTTGTTGGCATATATAGTTGTATAATTACTAAGTCCTCGTTGTCCATTTGTAGTCTAACCAGCATTATTCGGTCACTATATAATAAGTAGTTTTTTACTCTTTTGCCCCAGTCTTTTGTTAGTACCATTCCTACTCCTGTTGTACTATCGCAGTGGCCTGAATAGATAATCCTGTATTTATCGCTCCAAAAGTCACCCTGATCTTTCCATTTAATTTCACTCATTCCGAGTACGCCGATATCAAGTCGTTTTATTTCTAATTTGACATTTTCCAGTTTTCCACATATTCCCAGTGACCTTACATTCCAAGTTGCAATCTTTAAGAATTGTTTTTCTCTATTGCTGTTGATTTTTTGTCTCATACTTTTTATATATTTGCATTCTCTCTCTTCGATGAACCCTCCTAAAGCAGTTCCCTCCCGGAGATCCGAGTGAGGGATTGTTTTAACTCCGGATAATTTTGATTCAGAAGGAGCCAGCATTAAAATTAAAATATCACGTTGAATATAGTGAAGCTGCAGTTGAAAATATAATATGGTGGGTTCTCCTTTCCTTCCATATCGCAGTACAGCAACCGAATTAGTGGATACCACCTACGCCTGCTGATTTCTGAAGTGCAGCTGTACCAACATTTTGTTTCCACCTGCATTCAGTACTGTAATAGCTGCTTCCCTATTACAGGAGTGATTCTTCTGCCCTTCTGACCGTTGAAGTAGTAGTAACTCTCATCCGCCCTTCCAGCCATTGACCAACCTCTTTTAGTCGCCTCTTACGACAAGCAGAGGATACTGTGAGCTTATTCTTACCCCAGCTCACAGGGGTAACTTAAAGTGTCTAATAAGACTGAAACAGCCAATCGAAACACATAAGAATGTGAATTACTGTAATAATTCTCATAGAGAAGCCCGAGGGCAACAACCGCTCAAGGGATTTAGGCACTTTAGTCCCGAGGTATATACGCTATTTTTTTGCACTTTTGGGAATATTATCATCAAACATTTCCAAAATTTGGAATATGTCAATTTGGAAACTAACAATTACAATTTATTAAAAACTGAATTGCAGCAGGTCCTGGATAGGCTGAATCAGTTGGCAGTAAGAAAGTGTATTGCCAGTATATGTCAAATTCGAGATTTGCAGGTTAAGTTTTGCGTCAGTGTGTGTCAAATAACAAACAAAACCTAACCTACTAACCTCGTGTTTAGTTACGGTATCATTTTTACTTTAGCCCCTAGGAATTAAATAAGCTACTTTAGTCCTTGTTTACGGAAAAGTATCAACTTTAGTCTTGGAAGTGCAAAAAATATTCTTATACAAAAGTCGTAGATACGAAGGTGGTGCTCATTAAAAATATTTTTGATTATTTTGATGGCTCAAAAAAGTGTGGAGAACCACCTTTATTTTCTTTAACAGGACGTCATATATTTAGGTAGTTTAAAAATTTTGCGTCGAAGTAGTCATCTCTTTGATAAAGTCTACCGTTAGTTATTTTGGAAATGTTAACGATTTTACGAAAAAAAATCCGAATTTTAGTCGGCTGCTGTAAGTAATAGAAAACCTTTGAATAAAAGAAAGCATTAAAAACTAATTGTTAATGTTAATCATAAAAGACTGGATATCTTATCTAGGATGGGTGGAGGGGTGGTGCAGAGAAAAGACTGGAGAGGGATCCGAAAAGCCTAGACGAATGGCTTGAAATGGTAGAAGAAGAATGACTAAAGGTTCGTCTTATGAGTTGCGGGTTCAGCTAGTATATAATATATTTAACGTAAACGATACAAAAAAAACAAGATTACAAAAAGGGGGGGGGCGGTCGTGGGGAAAAGGTAATTTTCATAATTTAATTTTTGAAGTTTTTTTTTAAATTTTATTATAGCTAACATTACAAATACTAGAAACTGAATACTAATGAAAAACACTAAATTATTATTCGCAAAACAAACTAATAATAAAATAAATTTAACAGGAACACTAACACAAAGCTCTAATAAAAATGTTAATTTTACAATATGTGATTTTTAGTAGTTATATTACTACCTCCACCATTATTTGTTATTTACATCTGTTTCTAGTGCAGCAGCAGTAGTTTCATTTGGATTCTTGTGTGAATCATATTTCTTGTAATTGTTACCTTTAAAGGTCCTGACTCACTCACTGACTCATCAACTCCCAGCCCAAACCTTTGGACGTAGAAAGCTGAAATTTTGCACAGAAATTTCCTTTATGATGTACACAATGAATAAGAAAGCATATTTCGAAATCAACCCCTAAAGGGGTAAAATGGGGGTTCCAATTTTGTATGGAAAAATAATATTAAATAGACATTTCGACTTTAAACTTTGTAGGAGTACTCCTAAAAACAAATAAGCAAACACGTATTTCGTGATTTTCCAAAAATCAACCCTTTAGGGTGTAAAATGGGGTAAATAAGCCTAAAAATCGATATGGGTGTCGTTATTGAGGTTTTTTTGGGACGTTGATTGCGAAAACGGCATTTATTTTTAAGTCTAAGACGGTGACATGATATAAAATTAAAACCATATACTGGTGAAACGGGGTTTCCGAGACAAATTATTTTTGGGCAGAACAACGTTTACCAGGTCAGCTAGTATTAAATGTGGATCAAGGTGTAATTCAAACCAAATATTACAGAACTAGTATACTAGTTCTGTAATCTTTGATTCAAACAAAGCATTTGAAACCCAGATGCTAAGGTAGCTAATAGCTAGATATTGATACACCATTTTTGTCAAAGAACTCGTTTTAAATTATATTTGAGGCATTGAACCAGAATTTGCAGAAATCGTTCGAAATCGGTAAAGCGTAATATTTTTTTGGAAAATCGGGACAGTATTTCGTTGCGGGACAACTAGCTATAGGAACAATCCTGAAAAATCGGGACGTATGGCAACCCTAAACTAAGCAGATGCACTAATGGATTTTTTAGACTTGAATAACTGAATAACTGCGTAGTCATGGCAATATTGCAAATAATGTTCTTCATGTTATTGTTATTACTGAGTGGCAGAAAGAATAATTTAATTTTTGTGAAAGTAATGTCGGTATCCTTTTATTTAAAAAAAAACTTGTCATAGAGTTTTGCTGTCTAATTAGACAAGTTAAACCTAAGAAGTGTTTGACTGAACTTTATTTTTTTAACGTTATTTATTGGTGCTGTTATAATAATTAAAACTTTGCATTTTATTATTAATGTCTACTTCGCCACAGTAACGGATTAGACAACTAAGAAAATGTATTGATTGTGGTTACTATCAAAGAAGCAATTAAGACAATCCGCAAACGCCGTTTTCTTAATATTCAAGACTACCACCAGCTGACGGCTATTCCATCGGGGAAAGAAAAGGAAAATTCATACGAGATTGAAACGAACGTAGGATTTATATTTATTTATGGTATTCGGATGACAATGAATATACTTCTAAATGTAGAGAGAAGAAGATATTAATATTAGTGATGTATAACAGTTATCAAATATGTGTCACCGTAGCCATGAATATCAACTTCAAGTGCTGAACTGGCTTAAATTAATAGTAAAGAATCTGTTGTATATTATTTCGTACTGATACACTTTTTTGGAACGCCATAACGCTTGTCTTTATAATGGATATCGTCAAATTATATTCTTCAATGGTATTTTGTAGCTCAGACACCCCTTTTTGTAAATAATATTCGGAATTAGCAATAAGTATTTGGTCAACTGCAAAAAGATATTCAGAAATAATTTTTTGTTTATTAAAGTATGTGGGCAAAAGCTAAGTTTCTGTATCAGCTGCCTGAGGGCGTCGTCTGTTTATAAATTAATAGACGACAGGCTACAGCTTTGTCTTGGTCCTCTATTTATTGCCTTTATCTCCTTTTCATTGCCTTAAATGCATATCTTCCTATTATAGTATATGTTTTTATTTACTTCAATCAAATGTTTTGGTATACCTCACCTGTCCATGATTTCCCATAGCTTTTACCTGTCTATCTTATAAAATGCCTTGATATAGTCGATGAACAAAATTGCGTTCCACGTTTAAATTCCTTATGTTTTTCTATGATTTTACAAAAAATGCATTGTCTATACAATACATGCCACGTTGAAATCCTGATTGCTGTTATAATTTTATGTTTTCCAGTATTGTTTGAAGGCGGCATGTAATAATCCTAGAATAGATTTTATAAGCGGCATTGTGTAAACTAATACATTTGTAGTTCACGCAGATAGTTCCGTCCCCTTTTTAAAGAATTGCTTGACTACAGTAACTTTCCGAATGTCAGATATGGATTTCTCTAAAATATGAAATAAAGAACAGAGTATATAACAAAACATAAAAAATATAAAAATAAATCATATCAAAACTGTACAACAGTAGTTAAGGTGTGCGGGTTCTAATACACTTTGCATAAATTAGCATATTAGTCCCCGCCCCTGCTCGTGAATGTTGTGGGGCGTGTCTGTGGTGTGTTGTGATTCGTTGTAGTAGGTGTGTAAATTAACATAAATGATAATAGCGTGTTGTGTGTGTACCTGTGCTGTGATTGGTTGTGTTGAATGTAAATGGCGTCGATGTCGTGTGATGTTCATCCAATAAGTGTCGTGTATTTGTAATGTCGTCGTGACGGCCATTTTGTACCCCGTCTTGAGTGGTCTAGCTGGTCTGTAAACAAAAAACTCCTGTTGCGACTTGTAGATGTGAGTTTGTTGACCTTTGGTGTATAATAATAATTAATTAAGAGAAACTTGCTAGTTTGTAGGTATTTATGGAGCCCTCTTCGGGTGCTAGATTTTTAGGGGGTCATTCGAGTTTGTTGTCGTTTGGCTGGTGGCCCGGGGGCTATATTTTTCGCGATTCTGTCGGCGCTTGTTAAATGTAGTTTGCTAATTATTTATTGAACGTGTTTAGATGGCAGGTTGCTCGATTCGGGGCGCTTCTGAATTGATTATTCTAAGCATTTAAATGGGGGTCTTTAATTTTTTTACTTTGAAATTGGTTCTACGTAGTAGTAGTAGAAGGTTCGTGTAATGGGAGAGTTAATCTTTATTGATAGAAATGTGATGAGCAACATGTACATTTTTATCGTTATGCTAACCGACGACATATTCGAGATGGGGGTTCACTCCACGCATACTATCATGGGCGTTAAAATACTGATTCAGCGAGCCGTATGTATTCCTGTACATCATCGGAATTTACTATTTCGACTAGAGGAGTTGGATAATTGCATGATGCTACGTGATCTTGGCATTATTAGTGGCTCTTCGCTCACACTAGCGATGTGTTTTCTGCGATTCATGGCGTAGAAGGTATAAATAGCCTTTCTAATAATAAATCACTTCAAATGTTAACATTTGCTAGTGGCGAGGGCACTTCCTTCGTCAATAGTCTTATTAATAAGCTGCCATTCGAGCTTTATATTCCTAATTATAATTTTTGCGGGCCTGGAACCCATTTGAAGAAAAGATTACTTCGGGGCGATCAAGGTGTCATTCCGTTGGACTCATATTGTAAAGAGCACGATATTGCATATTCTAGAAACAGCGATTTAAAATAGCGGCATAAGGCCGATATAGTTTTAGAAGAAGCGGCGTGGGTGCGAGCTAAATCGAAAGCAACACCATTTGGTGAAAAAGTTGCAGCTTGGTCAGTTGCTACAACTATGGAAGTAAAACGAAAATTAGGTCTAGGGGCTGTGCAGAATGGTAGTGACGATGGTGGCTGCAATGAGCGCCGTCAGCAACGTCGTCGTCGACTTCGCCGCGGCAAGGGTATTGCAAGAAAAGCAACCAAATGTTTTGCGTTTAAAGGTGGTGCCGTTAAGAAAATCAAAACGACATTGGCTCGCAGCCGCGGCAAGGGTATTGCAAGAAAAGCAGCCAAACGTGTTGCGTTTAAAGGTGGTGTCGTTAAGAAAATCAAAACTGCATTGGCTCACAGCAGTAAAGGCGTTAGTAGCGAGCGCGATTTGATAAAGAATGCCATTGTTGCTGCTAAGCGAGTCATTAAATCGATCGGAGAAAAACGAAAAATTAAGGTACCACGAATAATACCCATCCCAGCTACGAAGAAAGGTGGGATATTGCCTTTGTTACCAATTTTTGCAGGACTTTCAGCTCTCGGAAGTCTTGCAGGTGGAATTGCTGGTGTTGCAAAGGTTATACACGATGCTAAAGCTACAAATAGGCAGTTTAAAGAAGGTGAGCGTCATAATAAACG